>BLKR01009643.1:0-98828 GCA_011170035.1 Teleogryllus occipitalis
AACAGCCAAACCCGGCGGTCAGCGGCACGGGAGGAGGCCGTGCTGTCAGGCAGGCAAGCGGGGCAGTCCGTTCGTCGCTTTTCGTCCCTTTCAATCTCATATATTTTTCTCCACTTATCAAACTAGTGATGCTGTAACACAACCAAACGGTCTCATATCATCTGTAATAGTCGTATAAAACTGTATATCTTGTTCACATATTTCCGTCTTCATACCATCAAAAAGTTATTTGAGGCACTACTCAAAATATCAATTCCGATTTGGAAACTGATTCAAAAAGAAAATTGAACTAATTGTGTAGATATCACCAATATTCCATGTCCTAACATCTTATTTTACATACATTTTACTTCTAAGATCTTCCGTTATCATTCCACTACCAGAAAGAATGAGCCGAAATTACGCATGAGCTCTTTTATCCTGCGACTCGATTTTTGATCTCAAAACGGCGTTTGTCTCCTTGATAGACTTCACCTGATAAATCTGTTTTCCCAAGTAAAATTTTAAAACTGTTTTCGTACTTTCGGACAAAATTGAAGAAGTGGTAAAATAGCGCGCAGGCGAGATGCATCCTGAATCCAACACTGTAACAAACATTAAAATATAATATTAAGAATCGTGACATGTCCCAGCTTACTTAGTAAGTTATATTGATATAAAATGATTCTGTTGTATTTGTATAAACTTGAAGATTGGAAAAAGTAATTCCCGGCGCGTCATTTTGATACAAACTACGTAAAGGATAATGTAAAAGGATGTAGTGTAAATCATTGTATTGTGACATATATATATATATATATATATATATATATATATATATATATATATATATATATATATATATGTATTTTTAATGCATTAAATTGTCATGAAAGCAATACAACTTAAACCCTTGGACAGGAACACCACACTAGAAGAGGAATATCCGTCTATGAGGGGGATAAATTATGTTTTGTTGTACAGTTCGGCAACTTTTACATTTCTACATTAAGATACCATTTTTCTAAACATCGTACACGCTTATCAGTAACATTTAATCAGGTAGCAATTCAATTTATAAGATTTATATACTACTAGTAAAACGTAGCATACCAGTCACTGATAAACCTCATATTAGGGAATCAGAATGCAAACGTATTAAATCGGCAATCCTCATCTAGGTGTCGAGAATAGGGATGCAACATTGATGTTGATATTTTCAAAACATGGATTTGTATTGACACATGAACATATTTCGTAAAAAAATGAAACATTTATGAAACCTGATGTTTATTATCGATGTGCTTGATGAGTTGTTGTGAATGAAAAGAACCGATAATCACAATTTTATAAAAAAGTTAAAATATGAAATAATATTGCATTATACCACTGTCAATACATGTGTTCGAATAAAGCGAACGGTGATTGTAACATCCTCATCCAGTAGACTATCTTCAGCCCAAGAAATGACCCCATTTACCGTACGCAGAGAGGCGGCCAACGCAAGCACTCTAGGTGTAAGGTCTCTCGCCCACCCTCCTGTACCCATTTGAGGAAGTTGTGACTCCATAAGATGACCCTGGGCGATAGTAAAAAGAATAACAGTGAAACTAAGCCTGAAAGCTTTCTTTTGCCGTTTTGTCTAAATCGTAATTATAAATTAACAATCACGGCCACTGTCAAAACAAATTATCTTCCGCACGAACTTGATCGATGTTTCTAAACCAGTTTTTTTAAAGATGTTTTAATTTTGAACATTGATATTTGCATTTGTATTACTTGAGCATCATTCCTTCGCTTTTCTTGCTATCCGAAACTGGGAGGGGACGCGCCGATAATTCAGCGAGTTCTTCCCTAATAATGGCAGAATGTACGCATGAAAGACTGCGAGTATCAAACACACTGTTCAGTGCGATGATGTCTATTTGTCGGCTCCAGTCCCGGTCAAGCAGCGGCTGTGAGCATCTCTCCTTTCATCTGCAGGTCCCAATTCTTCGCGGGTCTGAACGCGCAGAGAAATAGTACTAGAACATAGATCGCAAGCCATCCCTTGTTAGACCTATCTGGATATACACAGCAATAGGATGCTAGCAATTTGTTCATTAATCACTCGGACTCGAACTGCCTTTTTCCTTTTGTTTGTGATATTGTGTATTTGTTATTCAGTTGTGCCACTTACACCCTTTTCTTCCGCTTCATTCTATCATTCCAAGCATAATATCCTTTTCTAGAGATTTTGTTCGACTCAAAATGTAAATGTGTATGTCAAAAATATTTTATTTTCCATTTTTTTGGCTTTGGCTTTTAGAGAAAGTTCTGTTTTCTTTTCAAAATTTCGGCATTTATCTTTTTGCCCTCCCATTGTACATTTAATATTTTCTTCCGTGTCCATACTTCAAAAGCATCTTCCTTTTTTCGGCCTATCGCATTGTTCAGCTTTTACACCCACATAACAGGATTAGAAATACCATTTTCTCGATTATTTGGATTTTGGTCTTACGCAAGGCTTGATTTCTGACGGAACACGACGGAACGGCGTTCCTGTATCTCGCTGATAATTATTACATTATATTATAAATATATAATTATTTCTATTAAATTAATAAATCATTTTGAGCGCGTTCCGGGACCTAAAATTTTAGAAATCAATCACTTGATATGCCTGCATATTTTATGAATTTGTGTAATTTCCTTTCTGCTGCCCTTTCTAAAATTATTCCTCTCTTTAGTTTTTCTGTACAGTATCCAGAATTTGTTATTGTAATTCATAAGTATTTAACTTCGCCTGCCATGTATAACACTTCTCCGTTGATGTTCAGGCTTCCTTTTTTACCAGTTGACATAAATGTTGTTTTCTTTAAATGTAAGTTCATAGAATATTTAAATTTTATATTAATAATATATTTAGCTATCATTATTACATAATTCAGAATTAAGTATAAATAAAACATCTGCATAATTTTGATGACATAACATTTTTGCGTTTTCTTGAAAAGGAGTAAAGTGGACATGTCACGTTTTGAATGTTTGCTCCTCATTTCGCGCTCCTTTCTATCCAAGCCCAGCGCCGCCAGGGCACGCGCTCAAGTGTAGTCACCCTTCTGAGCTGGAAGCAGGGTCGCACCTCTGGCACACTGCTGTTCTGATAGCGTGACTTTTCTGACCTCTGCAGACATCTCGCCGCGTTCTTCGGCGGGCTGCGTGCTACACTAGGGCAATTCGATATGCCCAAGCGTAGGAAGAGGGCGGTGAGCAGTTTTCAGTGGGCGAGAACATTGTGCAGTGACGAAGTGGAGATTATATTTACTATACAAGAATTAGTGGAATCATTCGCGTTTCGTTAATTATTAGTAACCGAGTGTTATATATGAACAAAATAATAATTCAAATAATAAATAACAATTATAAAAGTATATTAGTTGAATAAACATTTTGTGAGATTATTAACTAAAATAACTTATTTAGTCGACATTTATGGATGATAAGCTATTGTTTTTCATTGAAAATACGGGTATAATACCCTTATAACCTTTATGGACGTCCATACCGTTATAGACGTTCTATAGAGGTATTTTACCGGTATAAAAGAACATAGGTATTTGAAAAAGGTATGTAAAATACCGGTATTTTAGCGGTATCTAATACCTTTTCGGTCCCTGCCTATTCCTCATTGCCAGTTTACACTCCCTGGTCATATTTTGAATGTCCCAGAACATTTCTTTAGGTCTCCTTTTGTTATGTTCTTCCACTTCTTTGCATTTTTCTTTTATTTATTTAACGTCAAAAAACAGTTAAAAACTGCGTATGACGTGCTATATTTCTTGAAGAAACTTTTCTTTATCTTGTCTTGGTTTACGCTGGAATACCCTGCTGAGTTCTCTTTTATCCTTTGCTTTCTTAGCAGAGAAATATAATATTTGAAAAGAACGAAACATTAGGACTTTATTATTATTATTAATAATAATAATAATAATAATAATAATAATAATAATAATAATAATCACGCGAATGGAGAGGAGTCGAAGGTAAAGTGTATATACTCGTACTATATAATCCTTCGAATCTTCACTTCGATGACTGAGTTTCCAAGATTTATAACAATTGTGAGACTCCATTTTTATATTTCACGGTGAAAATCTTGAAATATCTCTACAGGTCTGATTCAGTTTGCCCATTGTGAAACCATGGAGCAGGTTGTTACTCTAGGCACCGGGCGGGCGTTCTTTCAGCGCCCGCCGCGAAGGGCTAGGCTAAAGTGGCCGTGGGGGAGGGGTTCCGGGATTTCCAAATCCGATATGGCACTGGGACAGTGGTTCTCGAATATCGTTGCGAATGCTCACTCCAAGTTCACTGCGGGAAGGGGGGAAGGGGGAAGGAGGAAGGGGGGGGGCAGGTACTTTTTCCGAAATTTCACTTTACGCCGCTCCTATTCATCCGATTTGCATGATTGACACGGCGTTGGATTCAGGAAGCACGTCGTCATCGCGCTATAAGCCCACATTTTTTAATTTCTTCCCGAAACTATGAGAAATAATTTTAATTTTTTTTTTTGGAAATATTTTTTAAAAAACGGCATCGTAGCGTGAATTCTATTTTAAAAAGGAGTCCAATGCCGTTTACAGATCGAAAATCGGACAATTTGTTCAGACGTTATCGGTCTAGTAAATTTTGCTTATTTTGGTGCTGCTACGTGGTGGCGACAAATGGAACTAGTGTCGGTACATTTAGCCTTAACCTTCGTGACTTCACGGAGCGAAGTAAAAGCATTCGACTAGCGCCGCCGGTGTTTCCTCACTACATATTCATACGCCTGTTGGCGCCATTAATTCCTTGACATTGGTGTGTCTGTGGTTGTCTGGTTTGATTTTGAGATAATTTTACTCAATAGACTTTTACTTTTGAGACAATTGATGTTATTTATACTAGTAATTACACTAATTGATATGTAGAATAACGGTTTCTGTGTCCCATTATTTTAGCACCTGATGTAACAAAACTAGTTACGAAACGTTGTGCAATTGCTAGAATAAATGATTGTCATAAAAAACTTTGGATACTTTCATTTACAAATTTAAACTCTTGCCGGCAGGCACTCTCTTCACCACAAGCTTGCGTGGAACTTCCGTAAAGGTCCGCTAGAGGTCATTGAGTAACTTCAAGTATCACTAAAGGCCCGTTTTCACGGTGGAATATGTCACGACATTTTGCGTGTTTCTCGGTAGTGCCGCTAGGTGTCGCATGATCGCGACATTTTATCAAGCTCTGCTTGATTCTGGTGTGGCTTTTGCGATAGCAGAGACACCTCGCGGTAGAATTTGTAAGCATATCAGACTGCAAAAAGTCACGGTAGGAGCAACTTCGCCAGCTCGAAGCAGGACACGGGGCACAGGCTGGAGCCGTGGTTCAAGTTGGGCGGAATCATGGTGGAAATAACACCATTATTTCCACCATGGGCGGAATCGGGCGGGCTGGGCGGAAGCAGAGATAGACTCTTTGGGCGGAAGTGAATAGGACTTGCCGACTGGCGTGACCTATAGCTATGGCTTGTCTCGAATAGAAGTTGCGAGTAAAGTTAATAACTACTTGCCTCGGAGGAAACTTATTTCACAATTTTAATAGTAACACCATAGTCCTGATAGCATTGACATACGAATATGAATAGAGAAATATTTGTTTTTAGGTCAGGGTGACATGAAACAGTGGCTTGTACATTACTTAATCGTGATTAGTTTCTAGCGTTTTTGTTTGTGTGGAAAATCTTCGTGAATTTTCATCTTCAAATTGCGTGTAATGTCACGTATCTTCGAATTAAAAATGTTTTAGTATATTGTTTTCAGTCGAAACGAATATGTTTACCTGTGCAACCTAAATAGGCTTCATTTTTGTGTAAATGAAAAGTTGTTTGAAGGTCGATTTCCTAACGAAAAATTTTAAAATCGAATTGAAATGTAAAGATGGTCAAAATTAAATAATAACAAAACCTCTACATCGGCTATATTATAGATATAATTGTTATTCTTTTAGTAAAATATGCCAGATAGTATTTGGTGTGTAAGCATTATACTTTTCAATAATTAATTCCCCAATCAATAATATTTGCTGCTTCATACCCCAAACTAATTCACGATTCACTGTCAAAAATTTTCAAAATTCACATGAAGTTAATTTATAGGATATATCTTCATTTTATGTAAGATTCTTGCATTATGTAGAAATAGTGAGTCTTTGAAGTGTAGGGCATATCAAGACATGAATTTATTGTATGTGTATCAATAATATTATTACAAGACTCAGGGATGAAGATTGATAATTAATGTTAACAACCCTTGTTTACCCAGAAACCATGGGCATTTCTACCCAAATTTGAAATAAAATATCCAGATTCATAAATAAATTTAATAGTCTTAATAATAAAATGAATGTTCTATTCTCTTATTTTACAAGTAAAAGAACCTTCTGTGCTCATCACTTCCTATCTACTCATAATGTATTTTTCCATATCTATTTATTCAAGTAAACATACCCACATGTTTCAAATCGATTCTTTAGGCTATGGAAACATAATTCTCAAGTTTCAAATTAGTATTATTTTTTAAAAATTATTATTATTTATTTATTTTTTATTATTACTTTCTGTTCAACAATATGTCTTTCAGAGCTTTGAAATTTACAAAGAAGGACAGTCGTTATGGACACTAAACAGTAATCTCTTTAAAAGGATTTATAAAGGTAAAATTTGAGGAAAAAATTGTTGTAAAGAAAAGATTGGATTGGAAATATGAGAAAATAAAACTACAGAACATGAAATTTGTCTTTAGAAAATTTAGAATTAATTCCACGAGGAAAGGGATAAGATTTACCGAGATGAAAACATTGTGCATGATGTAATGAAGGAAGAGAGTTCAAAAATTTGAGATAATTAAAAATCTGATATAATTTTTAATCAGACATGTATTGTAGGGAGATTTAATTCATTATGAATTTGTGTATTGGGAATAAACCAAGGTGTATGTTGAATTTTTCTAAAGAATTTGTTTTGGGTATTTTGAGCTTTTTGTATTTTTGATTTAGCTTCATTTGACAAAATTGGATAAGCATATGTTAAAGTAGGCCTATTAATTGAAGTGTATATTAATTTAGCAGTTTTAACACGAAGAGTTTAGTTATTATAACGGAATTTAGTTTGTGTATTTTAATAGTAGTTTTTGTATCACATTTTAATATGAATTTTCCAGTTCAGTTTTGTGTGTAAATGGAGACCTAAATATTTAACATATGAAGAGGAATAGGAGTTTTATGAATGAGAAGGGGAGGACTTATTGGCTTACATAACGTACATATTTTGGCTTGGCATTTATTCATATTGATTTTCATTCTCCAGTTGTTGGCCCAAATTGAATAACATTTAAGATCTATTTAAATACTTCGACTTGAAATACGTATTTTAAATACATTTTGCTTCGGTGTCACGTGACTAAAAATGTGGAAGTAGATGTCAACGTGTAAACGCGGACTCTCGACTTTCAAGAAAAGTCACGACTGTGAAAGTTTCAAATGTCGTGGAATATTCCATGACTTATTCCATCGTGAAAACGGGCCTTAACATCACGAGTAAAATATTTATTTATTCTAAATTTCAGTATTAGAATTCCTCTGTCATTCATTAAGTATAATATTGTGAATATTCACTTTCTTCTCCCACATTATTTAGCATTGGGTTAACTTTTAATAAAACACGATCATTTAAAAAACGTTGACTTTAAACATTTATGGGTTGGTATTGCGGTAAGTGTGTGAATACCAGAGTAGTATTGTATTGTGCAAAGATCGAGCAGGATTTGATCAATGTAATTTCATTTCGTAAGTTGATTGAATAACGTATTCGTGTGTAGGTTATCAGTGAAATGTCGTTAACCTGCAACTGCATGTCGCTGTGTCTCATTGACAATGAGCACTCTGAAAATAATTAAAAATCATTTACGTAATTCTAAATCAAATAACAGAATCTCTAACTTGGCAACTATTTTTTTAATAGAAAAACTTTCTTGTAAGTGTTCGCAAGATGCTATGTTTAAAGGCAGAGTGGCCTTATTTTGAAGAAAACCAGACATAATTGATTTCCAAAAAAATCAATCAATTTAGATGGCCGCAAAGTTTTGAAAACAATGGGTATACATCAATTACAAGCAGTGGCGGCCGTTACGGAATTCTGTTGTGGTGCCAGTTAGTGATGCCACATCAATAAAAAACATCGATGTTCAAAATTGTAACATCAATGTTAATAAAACATCAAAAACCATCGATGTTTTTAAACATTGTTGCGATATTATAAAACTGGTTTAGTAATCTCTAAAATAAAATTCGTGAGCACAAAATTTAATTTTACAGTGACCACGTTTATTAAGTTATAATGAAAGTTACACTGAAAACAAACTAAAAATAATAAGAACAAATAAAATATCCAAACTGAAAGCCTGAGCTCTCAGAAATCTCAAGAGGTCGCAGCTTCCTGAGGTCGCTGAAGAAGGGTTCGGGAAGAAGAGGGGAAGCCTTACGCTCACGGCATACGCCACCTCTCCATGTGTGAAACATTACGAACAACGTACGAAAATATATACCAGGTCATCGGGTCATCCTGAGCGAGAGATAGTCTGCTTGGTGAAGATAGTGTTATTGGCGCACTCTGTGGAGCAGAGCGTGAACTACGGTGCCACTTCGCTTGTGGCACCATCCCGTTTCTAAGAAACGCATACTAACGTACACAGAGATCTTCATACAGCATTAAAAAATATGGCAGGAAGTTAAAACTTCACTTAATATTTTTATTACTTTGTAGGGTGTAGTCTTTGATATATTTTGTGTATTTCATAAGTCTCTATTCCACTGCAAATGTTTATCTGCGTTTAATTGTCGTTATGAGGACTAAAAACAGACTTAAATTGTTGAAATTAAACACATCAAGTCAAATTAGATAAAACAGCAACGTTTACAAACACATACATATTCCTTCAACACCATAATTACAAATATATAATATAGAAGAAGGCTCTAAGTCTATGTATTTGGAACAAGGGATGCCAGTATAAAATCGAACATTTTAAAGCAGTAATGTAAAAATACATTTTCTCAGCAATACACATAAGGAATATGAAGCTTAGAAAAATCATTCAACATTTGAGAACAGGAGTCAAATAGCAAAGGAACAAAAAATGGTCCAAACAGAATTTCTCCCCTCCGTAAAAATTAAATACACACACTGAGCAAAAAATAATGATCAAACGGATAATCAATTTAAAACTAGCAAATGCTGAAAAGAATATCCAATGACAACAATTGTTACAAAAAATTTTGTCACCACTCATGAAATCTTAGTGAAATGAACTAATATTTGAAGTCTGTTGACAGCACTGATGGGGTCAATAACACTGGCAACATCTCACAATTTCACCGGACGCAATAAACTAGTAACTTGATTTTATTTATTTAACGTCAAAAACAGTTAAAAACTGTGTCTGACATGCTATGAGGAGAAGTGAGTTCTGTGCACATTTACAAAATTCTATGATCCCGACACTAAGCCATATACTACTTGAATTTTGAATAAAGAAAAGAAAATGAGCGTGTAAGGATTGTTAACAAAAATATTTGCTCCAATGTGATAAAATCTATTTTCAACGGTAAATCAACAATAAATTTGGGCTCTTATGTCATGTCCTTCGTCAAGGAATAATACTTCCGCACAAGACACCATAAGAACGATAATTTGAATAACTATATTTTCCACTGAAATCTAGAAGAAGTGCACAGATAATGAAGTTACATTTATATCCAGAAGCAAAACAAGGGGCCATTTCAGCATTTGCTCAAAGGATCAGGGAAACTGGATGAAAAACCTGATCGAGAGGGGGTCATTGACCCGGATATTGCAGTACAATACTAGTTACAGGTTGTTTACAATTATAGAGTCCAAATGGTAAATAATACATTAAATATCACTGTTAAACTTAATGACCATTTAATGCTCAGGATAGTCACTAATTGTATAGAAACAGTTATGCAGTAGAAACGATTTTACTTGAGATTTAAACTTTTCTATCGAATTTAATCGTTTAGTATCATCTGGCAAAGTGTTGTAAAATAATGTACATGTATGTGAATGTTTTGTAATGAGCTGTTGATACTGTCACCTGATGAATATGAATTCTACGTCGAGTGTTATAGTAACAGACATCAGCATTTTCTGAAAATATATTCCCGCCCTTAAGCAAGTCATTTTTGAAAAAGCCACTGATTCGTAAATCAACAGACAAGGTAATGGTAAAATTCCTGGATTAATAAAGAGAGGCTTACAAGAATCACTTGCGTGGAATCTGGTTACTGCTCGTACAATTCTTTTTTGTAATCTAAAAGTCTGTGAGCTATGAGATGTATTACTCCAAAATATTATTCCATATCTCAGGCATATATGAACATTCGCGAAGAATACAAAAAGAACAGTATGAAGGCTGACTGAATTTGAAAGAATTCTGAACGCGTAGCATAATGAACTTAATTTTGTGTTCAATTCATTTAAATGGACGTTCCATTTGAGGTTTGACTGAAAGGAGAGGCCTAAAAATTTTGTAGCCTTTACATCAATGGTACACCATTCATTTTCAATGAAGCACAGAATTGTTTATTTGAAATGAAAACTGCATTAAAAAACCTTTTTTTCTTTTGTTTTACTATTAATTTGTTATTTTGAAACCAACTTGAAACATCTGATATTGTACCATTTACGGTTTCCTTATAGCAAAGAATGTTCGTATCATGCGCATAGAGAATTGATTTATATGATGATGATTTATAATTTTTAAAGTACAGGAGGAAATCTTGAGATACGTTATGATGTTTAGAAATGAAAGAAAGAATTCACTTGTTTTTAAAAGATGTCCTAATCCCTTGTGTTATCCAAGAATTGCTTTTCCGTGAAATATTTAATTTTCTTTTTTGAAGAGGAAAGCAAGTGTTAAAATGAAATGAAAGTGTTGAAAAAAAAAAGAATTATATTTTTCGCTAGTATCAACAGTATTATAAACTGTTTCCCACTCCTGCATCAAGTAATCAATGAAAAATTTTATTTTACTTTTTATAAACAATTAGTCATACGTGTATTATTTATTGTGTCAGTGTTCGCATTTCTTATAATGGTGAGAATTTGTGCATTGTGGCCACTGTATCCTAAATCTTTTGTTCCAACTTTAAATCGAGTGGTAGTTTTGTTAATTATAATTTGATCGACTGCCTTCACTGAATTAAGTGTGATCCGTGTAGGTACATTTATTGTGATGTCTGAACTGAAAGAATTAATTAAATTTATAAATTCTTTTTTCTTGCAAGATTTGACCAGAAAATCAATCTTGAAATCTCCGCAAGCAACAATGGTTTCAAAAGAGCGATTGCTGACTTTATTAAGTGTTATCTCCAGTTTTTCTAAGAACAAAATATAATCTGCAGCTCTCTTTGTTGGAGGCCTGTAGATACAAAGAAATATCCTTTTTACCGAGGGAAGATATTCAACAGAAATTTCGAAAACCTTTTCAACAGAATACACATTTAATTCCGTCAAGGAGATAGAATCATTATTATTTTTAACGTAAATATAAGAACCCCAATATGTAGGACCTTAATGCGCTTCTCTTTCTCTCTCTGCAATAAAAGCCTGCGAGGTAAAAATTGGAATTTGGAAAACGGTAAGTTCATTAGGAGATAACCAATGTTCTTTAAAGCAAAGAACATCCATTTGATTTAAATCGCTCTGTAGAGCTGCCTCGATAAACTTAAGTTTTATTTGAAAGGGACTGAACATTATGGTGCAGTATGTTCATCTTTTGCAAGTACTTACACGGATGTTTTTGTGCTTCATCTGACTGTAGTTGCCATATACTTACATTTTTACCTCGAGTGCACAGTCGAAGGTTGTAATGTGTCCCAGCAGTGACAGGTTGTGAGGAAATTGGGGCATATCTGGGCATAATTGGGAATGTTCAACCTACTTCCATGAAATCAACACAGATAAGATTAACTTGATGTACTTGATGGTGGTAGACAGGATTATTGTGATAATTCAGTTATCACAATTCAAGTATATTATTAACTTTATTTTACAAATCAATAATTATAATACAAGACTTAATAGAAATAAATAATTTATGCCAGTGTTTCCCAACGGGGTTGGTATCAACCTCCTGGTGGTTGTTGGAATGTTAGAGGGGGTTAATAGTGATGAAGCGACCGACTGGGGGTCAATAGGCGTATATGCACCGGCAACTTATTGGTGTAATCAAAATTCTATTGATTACAAAAAATTATTGTTAATTGTGGTTATTGTAAATTATTGTAAATAAAATAAAGATATGAAAAGGTGAAAAAATTTCAACAAGTAGACAATTTCCTTAATGATCCACAATGACGTTCTCGCATAGAAGAAGATTTATGGATTCTATTATGTAAAAAAAAAGAAGTATTAACATAATTTTTATTAGACTGTGGTTTTTGTTTGGTGATTGAAGGAAATATAATATCAAAATATAACCAAGGTTAGCTCTTAGCGTGCACCTATGAATTTTATTTGAATCTACTGCGTCGGCCATTTTCATACGTCGAACTATCATCGTTATTTTCTTCTGTTTCCAAATGAAGGTAAAGAATGCTAAAATGAAGCCGGGACAAACTCTAAGCTCCCGACATGTGTGGTAGGGTAGTACATGTAAGTGCAAGTGTGTGTAAGTAAGGGGGAGTGAAGAACAAGAACGAGGAAGGAAAGATCGCGCACGGTCAGTCGCCCGTTTGTTAGGATTCTGAAATGGCATTCGCGTGATGTTGATAGGAGAAACATCGGAGAACTGCATAACAGAGCAGTCAGTCCCTAGAATTCTTCTCCAGACAGCGGCTGAATTCGACCTAGCTAGTGTTGAAAATCTTGTCACCGTAGTGTGTAATTTTGGCAATGCAGGTGGAAAAAAATCAGAATCTTCAAAACTATAAATTGTTTACTGTGATTCAAAGCATATATTTCAAGTAAATTATGTTAATATAGTGTAACGGTTTTCGTTCTCGTAGGATTTAATTTAATAAATATATATTCCTTTTCGCCCCATGCTGGGCAGCTAATTGTAACGGTTCTAATTAATTATAAACAAATATGTTTATTCCCCTTTGCCTTTAGTTGGGAATGCCAACCCAAACTGTTTTCTAATTCATGGGATTTAATTAAATAAATAAATATTTACTGCCAACTGATATTTTCGTTATGTGGATTATAAACAATAATATTATTCTCGTCTAAAAGTGTTCTTATTGCCTAAATAATTGCCTATTATTGCCTAAAACAAAAACCCACAATATTTTTTTAGTAAAATTTATATTGGGTGTGAGTCTACATCAAGATTTTCACGTAGGCAACGTTTTACTCAAGTAAACATCAAGATTTTCAAAATTTAACATTGCCACCGCAATCACCGGTGCAATTCCGTTTTATACCTGCACAGAAATTATTACCTTGCATCACAGCCGCCTCCAATTGCTACCACAGAACACATAAAAAATAACAACACTACTAGTATTTATACCCTTTCCTTTGGAAACACATTACTTCAATTCATTCATACAAAATACAAAGAGAAAATCATTCATACGTGCGTGCATTTCCTTCTTTGTGGCCATTTTACGTTTGAAGTTCAATATTATATTTACTTCTATAAAATATTCTTGATCTTGTCATATTGCTACGTCGAATTAATTTAAATGTTCACTTCCCTTATGTCACATGGTGGGAATTTGGCCGATTTAGGCGGCAAAAATTATTTTTGCTGTTTAATTGCATCTAAATGTGCCACCTTTCTCATTCGTGATTGTTTAGGTGATATAAGTCTGTTTATAATAAGAAAAATGATGTTTTAAACTCTTCCTTTGTCATACTTTTCTTTATTTTCATCCCCTCTCACGTGACTTTTCTGTACTTCCAGTCGACGTCAAAGGTGCAGAAATACTACGAGAATTAATAAAACAAAACCTAATTATAATTTAAAATAAATAAGAAATTATTAAATTACTGTTTTATTCATATTCAGTTGTCGGGTACAAATTATAAGATACGAGGTTGAAATTTTGGGAAACTGTAGGGAATTTACAGGGCTACAATTTGTATTTAGTCCTGTTTATGATGTGTCAGAACATGAGATATTCTTAAAAACAAAGGAGAAAAGTAATCTATTTCTATTTTCCTTTCATTTTGTTTATTGTAAATGTCAAAATCGGATACAAACCTGTGAAAAATTTCTCTAAACATCTTTATCATCTATAGAAAATCATAAGAATTATTAAAGTCAATATTCATAGGCGTAATGTGGTTAAACACATTTTAACTTACAAAACAAAAAAACATGTTTTTCTTTGTACGAAGTCCTTCAGGGTAAATTGATTTAAATACGGTGAAAAAATTAATTATGTAATAAGGGACGGTAAAACTGGTGCTAGTGCCATTTTCGGCTATCTTTCCGTTGTTTCGAAAATTGCAAAAGGTTAACATTTCAAAACTACAAAATTGAAGATAGATATTTTTGCGCCAGAGAAAGTCTGTTGTAAATAAACTAATGGTGTTATAGAATGGGGAATTTTTCGCACTAGCTAGTTTCCTAATCTCTTTAGTCTGAACTATAATTTTTTCGGTTATGCCTTATTAATAAGGCATAACAATTGGAAATTCCTTGAAACGCGAAAAAATACACAAACCGCTGAATTTATTTATTTGTTATATTTTATAAACAATTTTTCTATTAGTCGATTCAGCTTTTAATATCAAAATGACCACATTCTCAATTACAAACGTAGATGTCATGTTGTAAGTTTAAAAGTAAAGTTATGAAAAATTGAAAATTATATATTAGGCCAGTTTTATGTTTATTAATGAAGTGTAATTAATTATTTTAAACCAATGTAGATTATAGTTTAAAATAGATTCCAAATAATATGATTACTACTTGGAAACCTACTAAGGAAATTTGTGTACAAAACGTGAATTTTTTTGAGAGGGTCAGGCGGCCAATTTATTAAATTCTGGACCATTAAAAATAGATTGACCCGAGTACAATGGAAAATGACTTTTTTCCAGCTAGATGGCCAACATTACACACTGCATAGTCGGGACATGAACCCTACGATCTCCCGGTCAGAGGTGCTGTAGTGACATCAATTGATGAGATAAGCCATCTTTGCCGGTTAGGTGATCAAATGCTTTCAAAGTGTATTTCATTGTTTACTACGAATGTTTTGACTTTGTAATTCAAGTGATGTATCAACGAACATTTCTCCTGGGTAAGAAATAATCGTGATCCCTTCGAGAAGTCAAGTTGATTTTCGTGTATTCATAATTAATTTTTAATATCCTAATGTATGGATTTCTAAATTCCGTGGTTAAGGGTTTAAACTTTTGATCACAGCGTAAAAACGTTTAGATTAATATGCACGCATAGAGCCTATCTGTATAAGGCAAAGGCACACCACACCAGGAACATGCTTGTCCCGAAACATTTCAGCTAAGGAAACGGAGGCTTTAAATGACTTGCAAAACCAGCCCTCTGGCAGAAGACCTCACATACATTCATAGAAAACAATTCAAAGTCCACTGTTCTAGCCATAGATGGCTGTCTAAAATTGCAAAAGTATGTTAAAAACAAATTATCGCAGAACTTAATTCTTCGTTAATTACATATTAAAACTTTGTTTTCATGGCTCACTTGTGGACTTTTTCAAAATGAGTATATTTGCAAAAAAATATTTAAAAATTATTTAATTAAATTAAATTATAAAATATTACATACTGATCAGAAAATACTGATCAGAAACAAAGAATTTCTGTAGGACTGCCTTCCTTCCTTCCAAATATTTATTGTATGGATTATTTCTCCAACTTTTATAGAAAAATAAATTTGTATATACTGAGGAAATACATTACTAGACAAATGCTCTTTGGAAAATTACTTACCCTTTCTGAAGTGATTTTTGTATAAATCATAACTCTACATTTTGAATTTAATTTCTCATTTTCCCCTTTATGGTATTTCTTTTGTTAATAAATTTTACTTGAATGTTTGTTTCAGAGTTCCAATAGAATAAAATCAATGCCATTCTATTACACAATTCTGTACATCATGTTCATAGTTTTAAAGTCATTGTTGCAAAGCAAATATTTGAAGTGTCGACTATCTAGAGGCCGAAAGAGAGATAATTGGAGATCAATCTTATAATTATATTGACAATAATTGTATTACCTTAAGTTGCAAAAAAAGGTATCTAGAATTTTTTCTAAAAAGATACATCAAACAGCAACTCACCTAATGAAAAACAGAATGAACCAAAAAGGAAGAAGTAAACACACAGGAGAATAAATAAATAACACCAGTACGATTTAATTGGTTTACATAATAATGTACAAAATGTACTCTGATGCACATGAATAGTGATAATGATTATTTATGTTTACCATTTTCTAAATACATAAAAGCTTGTGATAACTGAAAAACCGAAACTAGACTTTATAGAAATATCAACAAAAATGAAACAAACCCAACCAGATCACAACTCCAACAAGAAATTAAAAATCAAAACGGAACAAAATGAGTTACCAAATCTTCAGAGTTCTTAAATCAAAAAATTGATTTTTAAATTTCTAAATACAAATTCGGGCGAAAATAACGGTCAGTGAGATGGTCTTAATTAAATTTTCCGTACTAAACCGATTTTGGGTAGGAAATTGTCGTACGAATATCAATGCCGATTTAAATATGATAAGAGTTTGATAATGAGCGACAATACTTTGATGATTCGCGGATTGAATTGTAGGTGAAGCGCTTAGAAAAATAATCTTTCTCCGCACACGCGCTAGAAGTCTCATTGTGAGCTGTACCCTTCCATTTTCAGCTGCTGCTGGAGAACCAATGTTAAGCTTCCCTCCATCGTTCTAAGTAATTTCGCTACGAATTCAGTATCGGCAACAGTTCATCTTCGAGCACGACTGCGTTACACATTGGACGAGAATCACGTGGTATCGCGTGATTGTTGGTTAAGCTCAAGAAGCCACGCTTCCGGGCAGTGGGTCATTTGCCCTACGTCTGTCGAGACAAGCCCCGCATCACGGTCGTTTTACTACGCGGCACATCGTATACAATACCATACTCGACCAAACGATGACATTATCGTTCACATGTGACCACAGACTGAGATATACTTTTTCAATGTGTCATGCCTGTCATATAGGAGCGAATGCTACGGGAACAGCCGTTTTTAAAAATATGATATCGTCCTATCGAACATCGCTCGTCCGGTTCTCCATCGACACGTTTCGAATTGTTAGCCCATCATTTCCAAACGCTTGAACACCACGATCTTCGTTATCTTTCGTTGTGGAATAGCTTGAAAGAGTTTATTAGGGGTACGTTTGCACATGCACCGACACAATGAAAATCATATCATGATGAGTGTCAAACATAATACGTGTAGTACAGTAGCCAGGGGCGCCCAGAGAAAGCAAGAGGCCTGAGGCAACCGCGGGACCCCTCCTTTTTACAAGTTCCGCCTCTCCCCCAATGCATAAACATAATTTCTCCATGCAATGAAAATACTTACATTTTCTGTTTGTTCTGAACGAAAAACAATTCGGGGCCTCTATTAAGTCGGGGCCTGGGGAAGTGGCCCCAGCTCCCCCCCCCCCCACTCCCATTCTAGATGTTCCTGCGCAGAACATCCAGCGTATACCGTAGATACTGAAGGGACGCACTTGACCGCCACTACGTCCAAAATACTATTATATATAAAATACTAGTATATTGTATCATTCGCAAGCATTAAAGTAATTTTAATGAAATTGGTTATATTGTACTTCTTCCTCGCGGCAAAGTTCTCATTACGTTTGTGTATTTCGTTTTACGTTCGTGCGAAATTTAATTATGACCATCCTCTGTATTTATCTAGTAAAAGACATTAACAAATAACTCAAACGAATACAACCCTTACTATCTGATGGGCAAAGACCTGTCACAGGCATGGCAAATAACAGAACATACTGTGTCGTGGTAGATAGTTGAGCATATACTTTTTATTTCATTGCTGCAAACTCTTCATTCATTGACATTCACACACTTCAAAATAAAATAATCATTGTAGCAAATGCTTTTTGAACACATTAGTGGTGGAAGGAGTGTTGTAGTTGATCTGCCATGACATGTCGGTCTCTCCGTACTTAAAGGGCTAAAAGTATCTTAATTACCAATAAAAATACACAGTAGTTTCACATGTGTTCAAATTAAAACATTGGTTCATCAATACCTTTAAAAATGTTTATCATTGTCCGATGCAACATCTCCCCCACTCACAACTCAACATACTAGTAATCTTTTTGCAATATTAGTATCTCTTCAGAATTACACAAGCACACCAGCACATACACACTTACACAAGCGTATTATTGGTATATGAATATTTCACATACATAATATTAGAAAGCACCATTATAGCTTTCCATAACCAAATGTGATAGATCATTTTTAAAAAATTGCATTGATCAATATCACGAACAACGTAGTTTTATTAATTACATTACTTGCAGCTTCATAAATTAATATTTTCCCTATTCCTTCTTCATTCAGTGTAGACTCCTTACTTTCAGCAATCATATACTCTAGTAATCTAATGGGTCTGATGTGCCTGTGAGGTAGGAGAGAGTGGGATAAAATGCCATCACTGTTCCTAGGAACACAAGTGCTAGAGGCACCAAGCCACACCACAAAACCTGCAACAGAAAATATTGGAACTTACAATTACCATAGGGAAATAAAGCACACATAACAAATAAACTAAGACTTTTCCTACGTTTCGTAAGCATTTTTTGAGTAAATTTGATTTTTGCCACTCTTGTTTAACGGAAATTTTGAATTGCTTAACTCGAGTCTGTGAAGTTGGCACCACCATCACAGCGAAAACGACTAAAACCATTACCATTCGTTTGTACTTATTTATTACAACATTCCTTTTTACCAACACCACTTACAAGATATTCTCAATTATAGTGGTACCAACTTTACAATGGCACCGCCACCATTGTAAAAGAAATGGAACCATTCTATACTTGGGTTTTCGTAACGTGTGGCACGGCTTTTCGCGTCTTTCTCAGTCATATCGCTAGATGTTGCTTGATCTGCAGCAGTGCCTGATACGGTCGCGATCATGTGACATCTGGCGGCACGATCGAGAAAGCGCAAAAAGCCGTGCCATATTCCTTTGTGAAGACAAGTCCCTCACGGTCCACGTTACGAAAACCAAGTACAAATCGTTTGTACCTTGTTTGTTCCGAATTGTTTCACCAGAATTTTCGTTTGTACCTAAAAATATTAAGAAGATACAGCCATTATAATGTAGCGATGTGAACTTCACGCAGGTATCACCAACGTGAAAAAAATCGTATCATCCTAAATAGTTTGTATCTTGTTTGTACCGTATTGCTCCACTAGATTTTTCATTTGTACCAACAAGTAATTAATGTATAGCAATTTTAAAGTGGCGGTGAGAGCCTCACGCTAGCTCTACCACCAGTCCTGCCATCACCACCAACAAAAAATTAGAACCATTCTAACTCTTTGTTCCGGATTGTTCCGCCAGAATTTTCGTTTGTACCAAAAAATAATTAAGATACAATCATTTTAAGGAAGCAGTGAGAGCCTCATGCTAACCCTACTATACCACACCATCACCATCACCATCACCGCCGTCAAAAAGTCGGAACCATCCTAAATGTTTTTTCGGTTAGAATTTTCGTTTGTACTGTTATGGGACGGTCGCACGCGTCAGGTTTCGACGTACGTTCTAAATTTTATTTCAAATAACGTTGGGAGCCTCCGAAATTTGAGAGCCAGGAACGTGGCACTTTTCTGCTACCTGCGCGCCGATGACACCGCGCTGCGCCCGGCCCTATTGTGTTGGGCGCGCCATGACTCAGCGGGGAATTTACGGACGCCGCGCCGACGAGCGTCGCCACTCACCCACCCAGATTTCCGAGAATTGACGACACGCCAAAATTTCGTCCGAAACCCGCGACGCCAACTGTCGCCTATGACACCGCGATAGGACAGAGCACACCACGTGATTTCAGGGAGCCAATCGTTGAAAACCGAGCGGGGGAGGACCACGTGATCTCGCGACTCATGGGAGGCCACTGCGGGGCCCACGAGCGTTCTTCTGATGGAGGAGACGGTCGAGTGAGGACGAGCTTTCTTCTGATGGAGGAGACGGGCGAGTGAAGTCGAGTAATTTATTCCGACGGAGGAGGCGGGCGACTGAGATTAATCATGTATGAACGCATTGCTGCAGGCCGCTAAAAACATGTCGCACGCCGCGAGACGACGCGCCAACTCGCCACACCGCCATCGCAGCCACATCGCTGGTCGCTGTGTCGCCTGGGCTAGGCCGCACGCTGAACAATCGCCGGCAGGTGAGAACTGTACGGCCACGGCCAGAGCGCCCGAACTCGGGCTGCAACTTGTGACGGGCAGAGGCGCGCTCGGGGGAGGCCCCAGGACGCCGCCCGCTGCTCCGCCCGCCCTTTGGAGGGAGAGGGAGGCCATCACCGGACCGGACCGCCCTAGGCCGCCGCCCGCGCGTCGGGGCCAACACGGTACCTGCCTAATGGGTTCGAACGCCCGGACAATGGTCCGAGAGGGCCTATGTTAAGATAAGTTAGGTTAAGCTAGGTTAAAACAACTAATTTTGTAATTGGAGGCCTCACCTCACCTGGGAAATTGCCATTAAAATGTTTGTAAAGAAAACACGATGCTTTTCAATGCATTGATGCATGGAAGAGCCAGTCACGCATGATCCAATCATAACTACAGACTGAGCAGCCGGGACAACGCTGAAGGAGACGAAACCAGGACAACAGGTGAGTCGAGACACCCTGGAATGCATCCCCCCTACCTTCTACGAAGAGTGGGCGCAGTGCCAGTTGCGGTCTGAACGGCCAGATTAAAGTTAGCATTAACATAAAGAAGGGAGACGCAGTGCCGAAATAAAATGATCAAGTTGTAGCTATTTGAAAGTGGTTTCAAATGGAGTCTCTTCTACCACCACCTCTACCTACTCTCCACTCCTTCCATCTCTACCACCACCACCACCACCACACCTATCGTCAAAAGATTGATGCCATCCTACCAAATCGTTTGAATCGTTCTCGTTTCAGATTGTGCCACCAGCATTTTTGTTTGTTACAAAAAATAATTACGCTATAGTTTTTAATGTCGCGGAGCAACATTTGTTCATTTGTTTCTCCATTTTTCTTGCTATCATTTGTTCCTCCATTTGTCCTAATATTAGGGTGTTCCAACACCATAATTCACCTTAGTATTATTAAGAGGTTTTTCAGTAGTCAATCGATGATTGTTTTTCATACTGCAATGTTTTAGAAAGCTAAAAATCATGTTGTGGTTAAAATATTACACACTTTTTCTCAGGTGATTGTGGGATTTGAGTCATCACAGTATATTTGGCTGTGGGTAAAAAAATCGCGACTGTTCACTTGTTTTACTTTGTATTATTTATTATTATACTAAGAGCATTTTAAAACTTCATATACTAATGTAGTACGGTTGGTTACTAACATAGTGCGTTATGTTACGAAGATTCATTGGCTTCTATTTGACATGACGATTATGAGACCTGCATTTTTTAAGTGTTCTTTCCTTTATCCGAGGGAAAAGTTTAATATTCAAGACATTTTAGAGAAAATGTTGAGTTTTCATATAAAGTACCCCCAAAATTAAAATATCCGTTTCAAACCCGCAGGGTCTCGAGTTCGTCCAGCTTGGAAGTGAAATATCAAAAATCGTCTGAGCGGTTAAGACGTTAGCGTTGGCCACAAATGAACAGACGGGCAGACAAACAGAGATTTTCCCGTCAACCAATTTTTCGGTAAAAGGACGCAGTTGAAATGTAGATTCTAACTACACAATGTGTTCAAGCAAGTAAATTACTAAATATAGGAACGAGATTTATCCATTTTTTGGTATAAGAATATGAGTATTTCTGTCAAAAATTGGCGATTCTTATGCAGGATTACAATAGTTCGTCTTCACTAGGTACGTAAGTAGGACGACCAGAAAGTAAACATTTGTCAGAACCTGTGTAAGACGCAACCTCGGTAAGATGAAAACCTGCCATCTCGGACAAAAATCTCACAACGGATCGATTTTATACATAAAAATGGCCTCTATAAGCCGGAAACCTGTCTAATGCGGAAATGGTATGATTTTAGACAGCGGAAAGTGATGGGCTAGAAAGAAATTTCTTTTTAATTTCCCGGCACTCTTTTTTGAATGACATAGTGGGAAGGATCGCGTCCTCAGACAAAGGAGTGAAAAACGTTTTTCCTCCTATACCTGCTGTCAGGGAAACTTTGACAAACTCGGCGACTGTTTCACTGCGTCTTTATCACACTTTGGTGTCATTTTGAAGATCGCAACAAGCGCGACTTTGTCGCTGTCCCCCCGAATACTTAATGTTGGTCGCTCGCACCCCCACTGAATTCTCAAAAGCGTCATCACGTTTCCTTAAGTTGACAATGAAATTCCGGGAAGGCTGTCTCATCATCCCAGCCTACTAGTCGTAGAGTTGACGAGGTGTAGACCACACAATTTAGTGAATGCTCGCAGTATGGTGTAGGAAAGTTGTTCTAATATGTCAAAACCTCTTTAATGTGTACGAACAAAACTCTTCCGCTACAGACGAAAATGAGGAATTTGTCGTGCATTTTCTGTTTCGCTGTAGTATTTTTTGATTTCCTGCAAAATTTTCGTTGATAAATTATGCTTCATTTTCTTTTTTTTTTCACTAAAAAATGTTGAAAATACTGTTCTTAAGTTATATGGTGAATTTTTCGTAACCGTTGGTTTCCGTCTTAGGTTTTACTGTACAAAACATAATGCTTAAGAACTAACCATATCACCTATAGGACAATGGGACTGAAAGGGTTCAAAGCGTTATCCAAGGATTTGATATACTTCTTTGCTTCTTTCTAGTAATAGTAATTACTAGAAAGAAGCAAAGAAATGCAAATTTTAAAACTGGAAAGGGAAGTTACACATTGGCAAAATAAATGGCACTAAAAATTATTTTTTAGTGCCATTTACTTATGAAAATGGGTTTAATAAATGTCCTACACATTGTTCCCATGATATTATTCTAAATGATATTTTCTCACTTTCATGATCCACATCCAAATACTTTTCTTCAATTCTTTCAATTCAATCTTTTGATTACAATCGATATTTTCATCCAAATATTTAATTCCAACATTGCCATATAAAAGAAGTTCTGATATTTTCTACATTCTGATATTTACAGATTAAAAGGTTTACTCGTATTGAGAACAACAAAAATAGGGGATATATTATTTCATTCCAACACCTACAAACGCAGGAAGCACATATGTAAGCGAAAGGGCGAGAAGAGTACACAACGCAACGGCTCTAATAGCGTTTTCCATTCGTTGCACTGAAACCCACCCTAGTGCAGGGCAGAAACGTCATTGCTCCGCAACAGAGCTGCCCCACACGCGTGAAGGGCAGCTACGAATGAAACGGATTCCGGAACTGAGACAGTGCTTGTGCGCTACGCAGTGATATTATACACAGCTGTTCTTGGCCAGTCGCACTGATGGAACTCGAAAAATTATAATTTTGAATTATGATCGTTGTGAAGTCTTTTGGAAATTCTTACTTCTTAATTCATAAATTATTAACGTGTGATTTCTTTATTTAAAAACTACGAAAACTTCAAATGCGTATGAGTCGTAATTTCATTTTTCGAGATTTGCCAGTGATCGATATAATCGATCGATATAATCGATATAATATCGAGTAACCAAGATTTTGAACCGAAAGGCTTCTCTAGAATTGTTTGATTACTGAAAACAAAAATATTAACATGAACATTTCCGCTGGTATATGTACGGGTGTGGGAGAAACATTTCTTGGCATATATAAATTTGAATGATTTTGTAAGGGTCATTATTTTTATTTTTACTTTATTAGCGTTTCGAAATTGAGACGTACCTAAAACACTTTAGTTTCTGAATAGCACTGGATTTGTTAATATGAAGTTATTCAAGGTTAAATTTTCGGAAAACACAATCAGATTTTCCGAACTTCGTGTAAATCACAAACATTACTTTAAGACATTTCTTGCAAAACATAATATACTCCATCACTCGAAGTATCCCTGCTTGACAGAAGATCCTCAATTGCCTTCACAATTTCACCACGAATCTAAATCAGCATGTATAACTTCCGTACCTAACCTCACAATGGCCCGGTGCACTGGACTGCAATGACGCGATCGTCAGTGTAGTTTAGGGCGCCCCGAGTGCGCCCTGATTCCGTGTCGATGTGCGAATGGAAATGCGCTTCTTTGCACTGGTGCGCCCTAGCGGTCGAATGGAACACGAAAGCTGCCCTGAGTGCGCACTAGTGCGACGAATGAAAACGCTATTAGCCTTTCTGCGAAGTGCATGTAATGCCATCAGGCGCTCGGGATGTGGCAACCCCACGCGTCTCATGCCAAAAGTAAGAGAGGCTACATGACCTACCGCCGTCCGGTTTATCTGGTGGTAACCTCGCCACCAAATGCAAAATAGTTCAACACAGGATGTCAAGAAATCTCGTAAACATTCACTCACTACATATCGAGATACTGAGTTCTTAAAGCGCAATGGGTCTGCCAGACCCATGCGCACATAACGAAGGGATAAATTGAGATTAAGATTTTTAATAAATCTGTTTGAGGTTTTGGGAAAAACATGAGGTTCAGAAGGCTCCCATTTATTATAGACAGCCATAAAATGAGTAACACAATAAATCACCACATAAAGTACATTTATTGAAGATTACTTATATAGAAGTGCTTCAATCGTTCAACACTTTTATACTTGTAATCAGAGACGTAGCGTCCATGGAAGTGGGTGATGTGTTACATACCCTGACGATATCAGCAAATTTTTATTTTAAATTAATTGTAAATTGTCCATTTGTTATTTTCTTTTTATATTCACTTTTGTTCCATTCATATATCAAATCGCGCCACTGAGGATTCGATTCTTCACAAGGATGAACGACTCATTCTGAAATGCCGCCATGCCACGGTGTACGATATATTTCTTAGGTCCCATTCATATGCAAACTTAAACGTAAACATAACGTAGCCGCAAAACCTAGAAATGACTTCTTAAGTGAGCCCATTCACAATGCCTTGAGGTAACCGTAGACGTATATCCGTAAACTTAAGATTTCACAAGCACCAAGCTTTTACGTTGTATGCGTCGGAATTCTACAGAAGACCAATCAGAGAGTAACATGAAGAAACAAACATGGTGGATTTCAGATTATGTTCAAATAGTTTGAGGTTATGTCATTTCATTGCTGCTATGTACTGAACTAGCTTGCGAACGGTTTTGATGCGAGTTATGAATTCAAAGTAAGAACTTGGACAATTTTTCTTGTGACTTTAACTTGACGTGGCGAATAAAATAATTACGTTCATTGAATTACTCGTGAATTTGGAACAAGAGAATCCTTGTTTATAAATAAAAGAAATGCAAGCCCTAACACAACAGCTACTCGCATTTATATATAACGATATATCGATAGGAAATCGAAAAAAAGGCTAGAAACCATGGTGAAAAGATCTTTCCACCATGCTAGAAACGAATTGACAATCGATCAAGCTTGAACATATTGAAATCTGATTGGTTCAGGAGAAACTTACGTTCCACATTATGTTCATTGTGAAATCTTGTATCTACGTGTAAATTTTAAGGCATTACGTTACGTTTAAGTTTGCATTGTGAATGAGGCTTTACACCGCGAGCCTTGCCTGTGCTGTGAATGGCACAGTGATTCATTACATCTAGCGTGCTCATGAAATAGTTATCGAGTTACGAAATTTCATTGTTTTC
Source organism: Teleogryllus occipitalis (assembly GCA_011170035.1). Classification (NCBI taxonomy): domain Eukaryota; kingdom Metazoa; phylum Arthropoda; class Insecta; order Orthoptera; family Gryllidae; genus Teleogryllus; species Teleogryllus occipitalis. The sequence continues at coordinate 26,012 of BLKR01009643.1, forward strand.
TTCGGTGTTTGTAAGAGAATATGATTAATTTATGAACATTGTAGTTTTATTTAAGTTTATTACCTTTTTCTTCCATGTTTGTAAGAGACCTATTTATTTATTCGGCGTTTGTAAGAGAATAAGGGGTCTCCTGGCTCAGAGCGAAGTCGCTCGCCTTTCATCAAGGAGGTCCGTGTTCGATACCCGTCGATTCCTAGACAAGATCATGTGAAACCTGTTCCAACAAAACGAGTCTGCCTACTTCACTGGGGCTAGTCCAACCCCTATGATGTGTCCTAAACCCTTTCTTTCCTAATTGCTAAGTCTTTTCTAATTCCTTCCCGCTTCTGGCCGCTGCACCGTGGGTCAGAATCTTAAAAACGTGGCCAAAAAGGGGAAAAAAGTTTTTAAATGGGTATTTTTGACTATCAGGTTGGCTACAGTAATGTTGGGACTATTGAATGCCGGGTGTTCGGATGATCAGCTATTCGTTTCGGCCGTTATATTTCAGGTCGAACGTGGCAGTTCTTTGTTAGCGGTGCGTGCTGCAGGTCAGGCTATAAAACAGGTTTGACGTTGAAGCTCAATATTTTTGTTCAGTACAAGTGAAGTGAATATTGTTAATATGGAAGGTGTTGCAGGAGGTATGTACTATTTAAAAAGCATATGCATCGTTATTAAATCATTAATTTAACATGATTTTTTTAATTAACAAAATATCGGAAAATGCATGAATATTTTGTAAAATGTGCTTATAAAACCATGGATAAGTTACGAATTCCACGACATTCCGCTTTCTTTCAAATTCTGTCCGCAAGAAGCGATATTTTTCTTTGTAAATTGACTTTCAAATCCAGCTACTAGTAACAACTCCGGCTTCGAGCCACGTTTTAACAGTAGCTGCATAATTTTGTTATTAAGACATCTTGATAAATAACAATAAAATGAATTTATTTTGAACTACATTTTAAAATGTTTAATTATAATCGATGCGTAGAAGCATTGTAAAGAATCTAATACGTAGAAAAGGACGGAAAGATCACTTTCTCTGTCACAGTGGGACGAATAACTTAGAAAAGGACAGAGGTAGACGCACCGCGACTGGTATTCCGTTCTTCAAGAAATGACTGGATTCCGGTTTCATATTTTAAATTGAATATTTTCGATATTTTTAAATGAAATTATTATTATTATTATTATTATTATTATTATTATTATTACGTAACATTTGTTTTAGTAATAAAATTATAAAAAAGTACATATTTCTTAAATAAATATTGTGCATACTTTCTAGAGATATTTTTTAACGCTTTCAACAAATAAATATTAAACGAATAAATAAATAAATTAATAAATAATAATTAAATTAATAATACATTAATTAATAATTACAATTAGGAATTGCATATATAAATAAATTTCGTAACTTAAATAAATAATAAATGAATAAGTACTAAATAAATAAGTAAATGTAGAATTTGTTGTAATTTCAGGTTCATCTGATCCAGGAAATTTCGGAAACGGATTTTCGAGAAAAGACATATTTCTAATAGCAAAAGCAATTTTTCAAACGATTTGCAAATGGTCATAGAAAATTTGGAAAAGTCGTCAGAAAAGAGTGGGCATGCAGTCACGATTCCCGATGATATGAGGCCTACCATTTCGATTCTGTTGGCAAAGTTAAAAAGCAAATATAAAGAAGCAGCTAAGCGCCAAGATTATTTTTTCAAGAAAAACGAATCCGGGTTAAATACAATAGTATATTTTCCGATCGATGCGAAACTTACTGCTGTAAGTAAATCAACAGGTCGACCTGCCGGACATTTTGTAACTTTATCTGATAGGTCCAAAAGAAGAAGAACTGAAAGGATTCGCACGAAGTTCAGTCCTGCTGAATTATCGTTCGCTACGCAAATGAGTCTTCGAAGTTCAGGGCACTCAGACGCTGCGAAGATCGTGGAAGACGTTACAACTTCAAGTCCATCCAAAGCGAGAAAATACAAGGAAGGATTGCGATTGTCATCATCGTCGTATGATTCGTATGATGCAAATGAAGCTCTTGCACTTCTGTTTGACTTGAAATTGTCAAAAGAATCATACCAGCATTTGAGAAATGGGGCAAAAGGTAAAGGCTTAAATACACTTTATCCACCATATTCAGCAGTATTAGTAGCAAAAAAGCTTGCTATCATCCAGATGATACTTTGAGTTTTACGGAATCAAAAGCTGAAGTACGGTTGCAAGCTTTGTTAGACCATACTGTTCAACGGGTTTTACTGCTGAAACGAGATGATATTGTTGTTATGAGTGACGCAGAAATGTCGAATATGGCTTTCATTAGCAAGTGGGGCTTCGATGGAACTTCCGGGCAAAGCATTTATAAAATGAAGTTTGCAGATCCGAACATTTCAGATGCAAGTATATTTTTTACTTCACTTGTTCCTCTTCAACTTGCAGGTGTAAATTTAGATACAAAAGAAGAAAAAATACTATGGAGTAATCCGAAACCATCTTCAACCCTTTTTTGTAGACCACTTAAATTGCAATTTACAAAGGAAACCGTCCAAACTTCTTTAGATGAGAAAGCATATTACGACAAACAGATCGAACAACATCCAGGCATTTAAAACAGTCATTCATGGAAAAAACATTTCCATTCAATATAATTTAAGTATGACCATGATAGATGGCAAAGTGTGTAATGCAATCACCAACACAAAATCTGCTCAACGGTGCTATCTCTGACAAGCGACGTCCACCCAATTTAACATTGACGAGCTTATGCCATAGCAACTGCCAGACACTACGTCAACGAATATTCCTGGTACAACATGCCAACAGCAGTCCATAGGCTCTTGATCCACGGACCAGACATTATTTCTTCGGCCATTTTACCAATCGGTCAACTATCGGAGGATGCTCAAGAATCAACTAATAAATTAATAAAACAATACCGCCAAAGTTTTTCCCGGAAGTTTTCGAGAGTTAAAACTATGGAAGACGTTTTTAGGAGATTGTTGGCAACCACGGACCCCTACATTTTGTTTCTACGGAAACCATCTCCAAAGAAACTAAAAAGTTTGTCCCCTGAAGCTGTTGCCCTCTTAGTTCCTGTGACAGAAGATTATGGAGATTCTGATACAGATGATGAAGAGGAAGTTTTCGATGATGACGAAGCTTCAGTAGCAGAAGAAGAAATAGAAGAATCCGATGAAGATGCAGTAACAGAAGAAGAAAGAATAGAATCTGATGAAGGTGAAACAGAAGAAGCAAACGACAACTGATAATTATAAGTACTGTTTGTAATTGTAATGTTTGTAAGTAATTGTAACGTTTTACATCATCCTATATCCTTTATTGGGTTCTTCATCGAATATTTTCATTTTTTAAGATATTTTTTCAACTCTTATGTTATTAAAATATTTTTGTATAAATAAAAAGATCTATGACTGTTTATCCGCCATTTTGGACACAATTTTATATTTTTAAATTTTGATACTCATAATCTTTATCACCAACATCTATAATTACCAAAATAAAAATTGTATATGAATGAAATTATTTTTATCAATTTTTGTCCGCCATCTTGTATTTTTTAACATTTAAAGTCATATTCTTCATCAGTAACTTCGAGAATTCCCAGAATATAATTTTCATATGAATAAAATTAATTTTACCAATTTTTGGTTCGCCATTTTGAATCCGCCATTTTGTTTTTCAATTTTTGATATCATATTCCTAATCAGCATCTTCGATAAGTTTTATATACTAACTTTGGTACGAATTTGACAGCTTTTTATATTTTGGCCACCTTTTTGGGATTCTGGTCCACTGTGCGCTGGGTAGTGACGTAGGAGCGCGTAGGAGAGAGGCGCGTACGCGGAGATGCTACCTGGCGGTCCTCTTCACAACTGACTGACGAGACATACACAGACAATAAATAATAATGGAGAATTTCTCCGCTGTAAACGCTCTACGCCCGATCATTGGCTTCGAGACGCGTTTCCTCGATTAATAAAATTACTAAGACGCAACAAATTTTAAAAAATAGGATCAATGTAGTTTTATTTAAGTTTATTACTTTATTTTAATGCATGTAGCATCTATATATTTGTAGCCAATTTAGTTTAGGAATTGTACTGGTTCAATGGAGCAGGGTATGCGCCCTTGCAATGCACATCTATGACGTAGAATGGCGAGCACAACGCGATCCAAGTGTGACTATATAATTATGGAATCGTACTGCTGTGCCGTGAACAAATTGAAAACAAGTAGGCATATACAAACTCTAACATTCTTTGAAAAAGAAATATAATTAAAGCAGACCCAAAAAACCAACTCTCAGAATCATTACGAACATATATGACATGAATAATGACATTTTAATAACAAAATTTATAGACAAGAATCATGAATGTAAGGATCTTAAAAAACTATTTTGCTGATCTTTTCTCAAATGAAAAAAGTGTGAAATTTCAATAGTTATGCAGTTTTAAATAATATTTACACGGGTCTGACAACACATAGTACGTAGTCATACACTGGTGAATGGGGTATATTTAGGAATTTTACACTATTTTCTCATTTCTCGTGTTACATACTCTAAGCCAAAATTCAGGCTACGCCACTGCTTGTAATTACGTTTCGGAGAATATTGGCGTTCATCTTCAGGTACATTTATTAATAAAATTTCAAATACGAACGGAAAAACTAAAAAGACTGAAAATGAAAACATTTTATACTTAGTTACATTACAATTCAAATGTTACAATTATATGAAATAAGATCAGTACTTAGATAGAAACGTAGAGGCCTACCTTTGTTAATTGATAGTCATGATTATTATATATGAGGCTTCCATTGGCAAGTTTATGTAATGTTCACGTAATGTTTGTTCAAACAGGAACACTGTCCCGTTACGGTAAGTTTCTAGACCACTCAAGTACTTTGTCAATACATGCAGAAGTGTAAGAGCGGGAAGAGAGAGGAGAAGGGAAACGAAGAAGAAAAAGAAGGCTTAAAAGAAGGAGGTTTAAGTATAAGAGGAGGAAGGAAAGAGGGAGAAGAAAAAGGACGGGGAAAAGGTCGATTCTTGTTGAGGGTAGCAAAAGAAATTGCACATTATTTTTTTTTTTTTGATAAAATTCTGTCATATACGTATATTAGTAAATTTATTACATTCTACTCGTATCATGCTGTTAATAATATTGCGAAGTTTAACATTAAGGGTTTCCATTATAATTCTCTCTCTCTTTCTAATTCTTATTCTAAAACCTGAATTTACATTCAGTTTTTGGAATAAACGGGTCATCGAAATTTCATGGCACTGAGTAATCCTGCGCGTTGAAAGGGAGTTTTGACGGTTTTCTGAATCTCAAATATTGCTTTTATGCTCATTAATTCGATCACGTAATTTCCTTTTGGCTTGACTTATGCAAGACAGTTGACAAATTTAGCAATTTAACTGGCAAACAAGGTTTCACGTTCCAACGTTCAAATAGGTTCTTTTATATGTGAAATGATATTCTTTTGATTTAGAATGTAGATTCTCAAACTTATATAAAATTTAGCTTCAAGAACTTATCTAAGTTGATAATTAATTAGGGGAATATATAGAAGAAAAAAAAATTAGTCCTGCGTGTACTAGATTTCAACTAATATCAGATGGTGTCAGAGGAAGAGATTCTTTTTAGATTTTTTCCAATGTCATACGGTGGTTACGTAAAATTAAAATTGAAAAATTTTACTGCATGTATTGTCTCGGTAAACCAGTTAGTGTGCATCCTTTTGTTCATTCTAATAATACAAATATAATAGAAATGAGGGTTCTTAAAATTTATTTATTCAAACTTGGACTTTGGCCATCTGTAGCCGCGTAAGGTAATTACAATAGATATAGATTTTTTATAAGATATTATACGATACATAGCAAACAAAATTCTAGTTTAAGATAAATAACGATTTGGGGTTTAAATAGGCAATAAATGAGAAAATATCGGTTTGTGTCTAAGGGGGTCGAAAAATTCTCTGGGCAACTTTATTTTTACCTTTTCTTCCTTACAAAGGTACTTCTTGATATAAAGTTACGTAATGCTGCGGAACAAAGCGGCAAATTTTCGGCAGAAAAAACTCTCATTCTTTCAAACTCTCACGCTGAACCCTGGTAACGAGTAATACTTTTCTATATACAGTAAAATACTTCCTCTAACACGTGGTGTAGTCAGAATCCATGTTTTGTAGCTCCTTGATACCGAAGAATCGATTGACGGCAAAACATGCATTTTGGGAGGCATTTTGGAAGATACTTTACACGAAGCCCCTGGGACATTTTCCTCATTTTCAAAAAAATGGATCCACCTTGTTTGATTAAATTTTGTTTTGTGTGAAGGACTTTTAAGAGTATGGCGAGAGTCTCATGTTGGTTGAAAACCCTAATTTTTCGAAATTTGCAAAAGTTCCAATTTTTTTGGGGTCATCCTGCAACGAAAATACTAAAGAAAAAGATTTTTTCTTAAATTAAATCTGTTCCTTAAAGATAGATTTTGAAATAGGGGTTACGTACAATTTTTTTATTCATGAAGAGGATATCTCAGATTCATCTCCGTGGTCCCCATCCACCACGGAGCCCATCAAGGGGCCATCACGGGGCATCAGAGCGCTAGGGTTGCCACTGGAATATAGTGGGGGATAATAGCGCTGAACTGCCGTGGATCCCCCCGATCACCCTTGAGTTCGGTACAGGACCTAGTCCGTGCCGATTGATCGGGATTGGGTTAGCTCCCGACCGCCCGTCTAGTAGAGTCCGTCGCCAAAGCAAGTGTATTGAGACCTGCAAGGAATGTTCCCCAAAATACGTAAAGAAAACGTATCCCTGGATGCCAAGAAGAAAGTAGCACGAGGAGAGTAACTGGGAAACAGACCCCCAACCGCCAGGACACACATTCCTTCCGACACGGGTCGCCATGCACGGCAAACACATGGCTGGGCGTTCAGCATACAGAGGGGGCCAGTGCAATAGAAGAGGGAGAAGAGAAGAGACAGGTATAGAAGAATGAGAATGAACGATGGGGAGAAGAACATGACAAGAAAGGTAGTAGAAAAATACTTGAGAGCTCTCTCTGCATCCCCCCGTCAGGATGTGGACCGACCCACCTCGACGGGCGGACGTCGCTTGTTGTGCGAATTGTCGGGTGGGGTAGGAAGATAGGAATGTTTTCCTAGAGAGGACTTTTTTTATAAATTTCAGAGCCGCGACTAGATAACCGATGAGCCTCCCTGCAAAGTGAACATTTAGCATCAGTACTAGTACATTCGGCCGTGACATGTGGCTCTGAGCATTTGCCGCATCGAGGATGATTTCGACAGTTTTGTGTGTCCGAATATCTCGCATCCTCGGCTCTGCACTGGCCCAGGTCTCTGACGACGTTCTTCAATCGGTATTATAACATTGAAGTGTTATTTGAGTTCATAGATTCCTGTCTTCTGTTGATTTCGTAAAAGTGACTGCACATCATGGTAAACGCTTACGAGAGGAATCTGTCACTGGTAAATATCTTTTTGACTAGTTCTTGCTCTAATTCTCCCTCACTATAAGATGTTGGTACATTTCGTAGCATCAGAGAAATTGTAGTTTTTGTTGGGTCCCTGTAGGTGTTATAGAATAACCCTTTTGTTGGGAAGTGCTTAAAGTAAAGGCTTCGACTGATTGTTCTGATTTCAGTGCAGGATCCTCTGATTCTAGTAGCAAACTGATGTCTAAGCAATTCCTTCATCTTTTGCAGTAGTTCCGCATGAGCGGGTGGATCATGAATAATGATTGGAGGTATTTTAATTGTTTGTGAGAAAAGAGAATCGTTAAAGTACCTTTTTCTGGGCCACATTGAATAGCAAGAGAGGAAAATCTATTGCTGGATGGAATGTTGTACGGACGCAGATTTGTAATATTGGGCTTGCTGCTGGAGCTCTATTCACGCGAAGCTTGATTATGCACATCTTGTAATCTGGGGCGCTTAAGGTAAGGAGCCTAGTCTCTACTTATCTGTGGAGATGGTTGAGAAAATCCCACGGGTGATGTGAGCAGTTACATGAAATTTGAGTTTGCAGGTTGGCTCGATGCATATAGCTGATGTTGCTGCTGCTGTAGGTGGTGAATTAGATGCGGGCCCGTGTAACGAAACTCGTTAAGTGCATGTTCAGGTGACAACACCAAATCCGATAGCGGTGGAAATGATGCATTCGCATTTTCTGCCATTGTTGGGTGGAACATTTAGTCTTACAAAACGATATTCACTTCTGAACACTCGTATAAGAAGGAAAAATTAACTTTGATCGCACTAGCCCGACAGGGTGACAATACCGGGAGCGGTAGCTCAGTGCATCAACTGATGTTACTGCAGCGCCTCTGACCGGGAGGTCCTAGGTTCGAGTCCTGACGGCGGCAGGATTTTCGACACTAGCTTTTCAGCTAGGTCGAATTCAGTCGCTGTCTGGAGGAGAATTCTAGCGGCCGGCTGCTCTGATCGGTAGTTTTCCGTGGTTTCTCCAATCAACAACAGGCGAATGACGGAGCAGTACCCTACCAAACGGACCACGGACCGCGCGCGATCTCTCCTTCCCATTCCTTTTCCTATCCTCTCCCCTTACACACTCACACTAACATGCACTACACTACCACATATCCCGGGAGACCGGTCGGGAGCTTAGAGCTTGTTCCGGCTGCGGCGGTGCCCCGCTGGTGGGTGAGTGCCGGTTAGGGGGAAACCCCACTAGCCGACGGTAGGTCGGCGCCGGATCTCACCATCCAGCGGGGGAAGATCACCATCTCCCGAAAAGAACGCACTACACTAACGGGACTAATGACCAGAGCAGACGCGCCCGGAAACACGAAAAAATCAATCAATCAAGCAGGGTAACAACACCTCGTGCCGATGTGTTTAGTGGTAAAACACTACTTACCCCAGATGGGTTACCCCTGTCAGACGACGGAACTTGTGCCGAAAGCTTCCCTCACCCCGTTCCCCTCACTCACCGTTTCTGAAATGCTATGTACCTTCATTGTGAGCCAATGAAATACACATAATCTTGTGCGCTTGATTATTTCTGATGTACGTTAACACGTATCGTCCAGTAGACATCGCCTTTGCAATTACGACAGTTCTTTAGCCCTATATTGCCTAATATTGTGAATAATAAATAGGAAAACGAATATTGAGTACCTTGTTTTGTAGCATTTAAGTTTTGTTCTGAACATTTAGCAATCATAACAAAGTTGGCTACTACGGACGCTTCTCGAAAGTCCTGTGTGGACAGCACCAAACAAGTGAGAGTCTAGTTACTTAGGTGTAATTTTAAAAACCTTTAAAATGTATTTTGTAACACCATATAATACATGTTCAATTCATTAAATTTAGTGTTTCGTTGTACAAATGAGTTATTTTTACTCAAAGTAGTCTCAGACTACGCCTTTGTAATAACGCTTAGTACAGGTCGCCTTTGTAATCTAGGGTTAAATATACACTTTACTGCACTGAAATATTTAAACAAGTCACTCGCTGAAATGGAGTACCCCCAAATGGGCTGAATAATTGGGCACTGTGCTGCACTTTGAAGAGTGACTTAAAGTTTCTCACTATATTGTTTCCAAACTGGACACTAACTGACCACTGGTCGCGGTTTGACAAGAATTCATAAGAACAATGATCGCATCCGTGTAATAAAAATTATTTGCAACTGCAAATCAGCTATAGATTTGAACTATTATCACTCATTTCTGTGTCTTTTTATTTTGTATTTATTTTATGTCAAAACAGTTAAAAACTGTAGGTGACGTGCTATGGGGAGAAGTGAATTCTGTGAACGTTTTCAAAACTCTGTGATCCCGACACTAGCCATATACTACATGAATTTTGAATAAATAAAGAAAATGAGCGTGCAAGGATTGTCAACAAAAATATTCGCTCCAATGTAATGAAATCTATTTTCAATGGCAAATCAGTAATACATTTGGGTTCTTATACCTCATTATGTTCTTCGTCAAGGAATGCACTTCCTGCCGTGACAACATGGAGAACGATGATTTGATTCACTATATTTCCCTCTGAATTCTAGAAGATGTGCACAGATAATGGAGTTACATGAAGTTACTCATCGTGCCCTTCGTTAAGGAATCGAAGCGGCGATTCCTTCGATGCTGCGAGAACAAGCAGAACGACAATTTGAATAACATTTCCCCCTGAACTCTAGAAAATGTACACAAATTTCGGAAAATCGACTTCGAGATATCAACGAAAATACACGTTTTGGGGTCCCCTGACACCGAAAAAGTGATTTTTTCCAAAGCGTCCGTCCATCCGTCTGTGAAAAACACTAGCGCCTAAACTATTCATACGATTTGATCCTAAATTGATATTCTCTAGCCGATGCGGCTAGACTCAGAACTCTGAGATTTTGAAAAACATTCTTGGAGATACTTTATATGAAGTCCTTTAGACATTTTCCAAATTATCTCAAAAATGGTTCCAAATTTTTTCTTTAAATTTCTGATAAGAATAGGGTGAAATACACTTATAATAGTGGCATGGGTCGGATTTTCACTGTTAACTTCAAATTTTTGAAAAAGTGCAAAAATTTGAAATTTTTTCGGCGTTTTCCTACAATTCCACACAATTGAAGATAGAGTTTTTCCCTTCAAATGAAATTTGTTTCGTAAATACTTCTTTCATTCAGACCATGAACATGTTTTTGAAAATCTGTTTTCGCGCAAAATGGAGTAAAATATATGAAATATTAAAATAACATAAAAAAAATTCTCTCATAAGCGGCTCCTAATGTTTTGTTTAAACTTTTGGTATGGGTAGTGCTAAAAGCGTTTTTGACAAGCCATAAAAGTGTCTTTGGTCTATTTTTTTGTATTTTCATAAATTACACGATTGTAATTTTTGACATCTCTCATGTCATTAATATTTACAATCCCGAGCGATTCTATACATTATTGCATATATGAGCATATGTGATTCAAATGATATCTTATAAAGTTTCTCGAAAACACAAAGGTTTCCGAGTGGCTCGAGTTCGATGGGCGATTGCCAGAACACTATATACGCACTGTGGATCTGAAGAGGAGTTTGGATTGTGACACGATTCATTTCCACAACGTACACAGACTGCGGCACACAAACAACGTGGCTGCGTGTGTCCGAACTTCTGACATTTAAAGCAGCACAGAGGATTCAGCACATACTGCCGGACGTGGAGATTATAGAAAGCACAAGATATTTTCCCCGGAGGGATTACATTGAAGGTGATATCAGCATTGAGGTAGGAGTGAGTACTCCATTCACCGTTCGCTGGGTCATGTCGAAGTCAGTAACATCTTCAGCCAGAAAGTAATCTTTTAGATCTTTAATTTCTGATGAGAAGTCATCATGATTCACTACACCCTTGCAGACGTTTAAGATCGGGTGGGTGGACACATGTACCTTGAGGCCTACCATTTCCTTTAATTTAGGGTTGCCTTTTCTTGTCGTCAATGCTGCATTCGAAGAGGATTGTGCCATTCGTCTGGTAAACTAGCGCCTGAAACTTGCCAAACTTCTCAATCTCTCTGACCAGTTTAATGGCACTGACGCTCATTGTTTTTCCCTCATCACTATAGAACAGGATAAGAAAACGATGCGTTGTCAGTCTATCGGAATCTTTGCACAAAAGGCTTTCTAGATCGGCTGTTTCACCAACCAGCCCCTCTTCTTTACGGAAGAGTGGCGTGGGGGAGGTGGAAGAGGTTTGGTATCCGTTGAGAAGATATTAGATTCATTTCCGTGCTCTCCACTCACTACGGAGCCCAGGATGGGGACACCACAGAATGAGTCATACAGTAGCGCAGCTCCATGTTAAATACCCCATGACGACGTGTTGGTCAGCAATTCCGTTCCGCGCAGCAACAAAGAAACACAGCTTTGTTCTGCTAAATATGACCAAAAAGAAAATGTTTATATATATTTTACTATCCTCTCGAATATAACAAAATATGCAACAGATGAAGTAGAATCTTTAATTAATTTTAAGAAATGAATCCATTTTAATGAATGTTGACCATTGAAATTGAATGATGGAATAACAATTTCCTTATTTTTCATGAAAATGTCTAGAAACTGTTGAATCAGTACAAAAATTACACAAATTACAACAGAGATTCTGAATTCTTGCAGAAGGGCTTATCGAGAGATGAAAATTTGTATCTAGATGGGCAAATAAAAACCAGGGTGATGCTTATTGTTCATATTTTGTTTTACACTACTACAAATGTGTATTTTCAAAACTACTTCTAAATTACTTCCTATTTTTTTTTACTAATAAAATGTTAAGATCCCAAATGCTGGAATTTAAATATTTTGTCTTCCTTTTTCTTTCTGAAGTAATTCTTTGTTGGTGAACTAAAAAAACAGTAAATTCTTACCCTCACAAAAGTTCCCAGCGCTATCTTCTTCATTTCACAACAACCCCTCACAAAATTGAATTCTGACATTGTGTAATAGCTTTAGCTATTAGAAGCTGTGCTACTTAGAAGTAGCTATATTTTGCTCAACAACTAATTTTCCAAATTCTGTCATTAAAACTGATTCACATTTTTACAGATGTTCAATAAAACTGGCAGAGTATACATAATTTTGAAGGTATTTTCAACATTTTCAAAGCAATAAACCACGGTGCCATTTATTGTCGCCCGCGAAAGGTTATTAGTCAATAGCGAAAGTCCATTTCATCCATGTCGGCCGAGAACATTGTGCGCGTAGCTTATGCGCCCTGCCGGGATCAACACGCCCTTAATGTAAATATAGGTTAAATTAAGATTTAAGGATTTTTATAGTAAATTACGAAATTGAAAATCATCCCAATGTGTTTCACTGCGTTATGCTTAGTACGGCCTGATATCACGAATGGTTTCATCCCCCCCCCCCCCCGTTTCAGAGAAGCCGGGCAAAGTCCCGAACCCAATGCGGGAAAGTGAGGTCTGGATCGTCAGAGTAATAAAAATATGGCCCGCAGCCTTATTAAAGGTTTTATTTGTGGCTCTTTCTTTAATGCAAAACCAAAAATATACTGCTTGGCATTCATTTCTGCTAAATCCATATTTAATTCCCCCACAATTTTTTTTCTAGTAGAGTTGAATCGATTGTACGAATTTGTTTTTTTTACGGAATGTGAGGCTGATATTTTGACGAGTACTGGACCACAGATGAAGAAAATATCAAGAAACAACAGGAGTGATTTTTTACGTGCTTAACCAGTTCTTAAAAATGCATCTTCACAATTCAATGTACTTGAGCAACGCCCTCTGGAAAGCAAAACGGTATTGACTTCACGGGTGACGACGTTAACTCAAGACGGGGTTGACTCCAGCTATCCGTAGTTTTACTTGTTTCCAAGAGGATCGCTAGCTGTATGCGCGGGCATCCCTAACTAGCCAAAAACTGGGGTATGCTGCGCTACTGTACAATACGTATAGTGCATTTGTCAGTGCTAACAGACAAGCAACACAGCGTGATATAACAGCAGAAAACAATGTGTGACGTACAACGAACGTATCCGTTAGAACAATGTCACAAAATTTGGCTCTACAGGGCTATGGCGGAAGATCGACTCGAATGCCTATGTTAACAGCACATCGTCTGCAGCGCATCTACTGGGCTCGTCACCATACTGATCAGGCGCTAGACGAGTGGAAAATTGTGGTTGGGTCAGATGAGTCTCAATTTCAGTTGGTAAGAGCTGAAGAGGGCGTCGCGGGCGCCGCAACGCAGAAATTCCGTGGCGAGCAGCCGACGGGGTTCAGAGTAGTCTCCCCACCCCTCCCTTCAACCCGGTGGCGGAGAGGGGCGAACGGGGCGCCGCTGATAAGCTAGCTTTTTCCGCTAGTGCCGGATGTGCTTGAACTCCGATTGACGGGGAGGGAGTTGGAGGCGGAACCGAACAAAATCGTGAGGAAGCTCGCGGCCCAGATAGTGTTTCTACGGCGCAACTAGGCGGTCTGGGCGGGCGTGGGGTTGAGTTCTGAATGCGTGCCTGGCGCGTTAATATTTTCCCAATGCATGGAGATCAGCGACCATCTCGTTATCAACAAAACCTGGCAAAAAATTACTCTTGAGGAGTTATAGATCTAATAGTCTACTATCATCTCAGGGAAAACATTCGAGAGACTGATTCTGTTACATTTGCGACAGGAAATCCGCCGTTTCAACCATCTTAGAGATGAACAATTTGGCTTAGGCTGGTCACAGCTCCGTGCAGCAGCTTATGCGGCTTTGCAGGAAGATCGATCTTGCTCTCGAGAGACGGCAGAATTTGCCAATCATCTTTCTGGTCGGTTGATTGGTTGGTTAGTGATTCCGGGCGCGTTAACAGCTTAGGTTATTAGTCCCGTAAGTGTAGTGTATGTTTATCCTCGGAAGATGGCAATGATCTTCCCCCGCTGGATGGCGAGATCCGGCGCCGACCTACCGTCAGCTAGCGGGGTTTCCCCCTAAGGACTCTCCCACCAACGGGGCACCGCCCCAGCCAGGACAAGCTGTAAGCTCCCGACCGGTCTCCCGGAATATGTGGTAGTGTAGTGCATGTTAGTGTAAGTGTGTGTGTGTGTGTAAGGGAGAGGATAGGACAAGGAAGAGGAAGGAAAGATCACGCGCGGTCCGTGGCCGGTTTGTTAGGGTACTGCTCCGGCATTCGCCCGGTGTTGATCGGAGAAACCACGGAAAACTACCGATTTCGACTGTGTATGGCATGCAGGGTTGCTCGCATATCTCGCGGAGATCGGGGTAAGCGATTGGTACGTCAGATTGATCGCGAGTTTTCTCTCTGATATGCAGTCCAAAGTGCGCGTTAACAACGTACATTCGTTCCTCAGACGATCCGAGGCAGGCGTGCTTCAGGCGAGTGTTCTCTCTCTTCGGCTTACACGTAAATGATGTGCCGCTTCCAGCTGAATCAAAATCTTGTATTCAACGCTGCGGGCTCCTGATGTTCGCGGATGATTTTGCGTATTTTACGTGCAAGAGATTAGTGCAGTGGTATGTAATTAAACAATTATTCTTTACACATTAAGACTAAGCTGTGCTGGTGTTTTGCCTATCAATTGCTCCTAATGAATGAATTCATACATTTTTCTATAAAAATAGACAAAAATTAATTTATCTAAAAATATTAAGGTTTAAGCACATAAAAAATTCTGGGAGTCCTTGGTTTCTATTATTCTCATTTCAAGATCCATAGTATCTAGCACTTCAGATCAAATAATGAAGCTATTATTGTTTTGTTAAGTGGTTCAGTACATTGTCAATTTATTGTGTACATATAATGTACATATTGATGGATCAGTATTGTTCTTATGTTGCAATGGTATGATGAATTGATTTACCTAAACAAATTTTAAGGGAGGTGTGTCTCTTTAGCCGCAGTGAAGGCAACCTACCTAGGGCATGGAAAGCTTGAAGAAAAATTCCTTGGCCCTCCAGGTTGGGGGTTGAAGAATTGGGTCTGCCCCCCATTCTCTGTAAAACACTGCGTTATCACAGTTATTGCAAAAATTCCCAGTAATTTGCTTCGGAATAAACCTGACCGACGACGTCTTAAGGAAAAAAATTAAAATGATTTTTGGAAACTGGAATATTCAAGGTCTGGCCACGAAACAAAAAGAAGTACTTGAAGAGATACAGAGATTTATATTTGATATTATATTTTTAACAGAAACAAAAAAGAATGGAAAGGGATGTGAAAAAATTGACAATAATATAGGCCGGTGTATCAATTCTGATAGATAAGAAATGGTCAAACAGCATTGCAAGATGGAATCATAAATATGAAAGATTGATTATGGTGGAATTAAAATTGAACGGATATGATGTAATACTGGCGCATATGCACCGACAGATGATAAAAAAGATACAGAAAAAATTGAATTTTATCAATTGACTGTTTTAGAACAGACTGGAAATAGAAAATAAATAATTATATTAAATCCGAACCGTCGAACTGGAATAAATGAAAATAATTAGAAGATACGGAGAACCAGTAACAAACGATAATGGGCACAGATTGAATTATGTAAAGAATATAATCTTCGTATTCTAAATGGGTTTTTTTAAACATAAAGACATACAAAAGTTTACTTGGACGCATACTAACAGGCAGTTGAAGTCAATTATTAATTATGCCATTAGCAAAATCTTCACTAAATTAAAGTTTGAAGACGTCAGAGTTTGTCGAGGAGTACAGTGTGGCTCAGATCACTATTTGATGAAAATAATACTATATTTTCCACTTTCCAAAGGCAGCAAAGAAATTTCGACAATGGACGAAAATATGCTTCAAATTGATACAAAACAATGTAAGTTTAAAGAATTAGAAAATAATTTCATTAAATTTATGTTTAAAATACAACTTTCAGAAAAAATTAAATGAAATTTCTGTTTTTCCGCTTTGAATATGTATGTATAATAAAAATAAAATCCATGAAGTAGCAAACAAAATCATGGGACAAAGAAAACGATGAGAGTGATTTCAATTACAATCTCTGGTGGAATGAGGATATTAAAAAAGGTCGATATTAAGAAGAACCAGTACCATAAATTGCTTTCCACAAAGCAACAAGATGACAAAGAACAATACATGAAACTGAACAGAGAGGTAAAAAGAAGAGTAACAAAAACAAAATATGTCCGACAAAACCAATATGAAAGAATAGAAAAGTGCTTAGGTGCCTATCGATCAAAAGAAGCATGGAAAACACTCAAAAGTATGAAGAACCGGAACGAAAAAATGTCATTTACAAATTATACAGACTGAAGAATGGAGGGAATATTAGGAAAAGATCTTCAGAGTAGATCGAACGGAATTCTTGAATTTAACACAAATTGATGTAAATAGTAATGAAAATACTCACGAAATTAGTAAAAAAGATGTCCGACAATCTGTAATATTGATGAAAAATGGAAGATCTCTTGGACCAAATGGTATACCAATAGAATCAATAAAAAGTAGCCCAGATGTATTACTCAAGCATTAGCCTTTATTTTCAACTATATGATAAGAGGTGGAAATGTCCCTATAGAATGGAAGACTGTATGTATGTATATGTATATATATATATATATATATATATATATTGATATAATATATATTATATATATATATATATATATATATATACTATATATAGTATGTACTATATATATATATATATATATATATATATATTGTAATGATTTGTGAGACTAGCCCGCAAGAATGCGTGGGACAAGGAACTTCTACATAAGCAAAGAGGAGCCAATAATTAAAGAAACAATAGACGACAGCGCCGCGTAAAAATAATTATTAGGAAAGTAATGGAAAACAAAAGGGGGGGGGCAATAGGCATTGTGAACAGTGAATAGAACCCAAATTTAGGAACATTTTGAACCAAGAATCACGTTATTCGAGCCACGGGTTCCGTAAATATTACAAATGGTATAAATTGCATGCATGACGGCGGAGTTGAAGACATGGTGACCATTGTTGTACCTCTGAAAGTATATAATAAAACGAGTTTTATTGAATATCCAGTGAATGCATGGGTAGATTTTAGCCAAACTTACAGAAATTATAGGGAAAAATATTTAGATCAGGGCAAAATTAGTTACGGCGGGGGGGAATTTATGTAAGGCGTTAATAAATCAGTATCCAGTTCCATAGCATAGCGAGCTAAGAAAGAATTAAAAGAGCGACCGAAGATGTAAGTGACGTCATCACGAGTGGGGAAGACGGAAAATAAAGGTTTTTGGAAAAAGGAAAGCGGAAAAGGGGAATTCGGTAATGTGATAATTACAAACCAAAAGTTAATAAAACTATGAAAGAGAGAGTAAGACGCAAGATGCCCCAAAACAGTGAAAAATGTAAACATTTTCGAACATTTATTATGGTGATGGGCATATGTTTGGAAAAAAGACAGTCACTTAAATTGTGTAGACCAACAATAAAAAAAACTGGGTTACAGACAGAACGAGTTCGGACGTGAGGATGATAGCACGCGTTTTATGTTGTGTCTACTTTTTGAAAATGTTTGCGGAAGCGTCGTGTAAAACGTTGCTAAGTTATTTTGGTTTACATTTTTTTTTACGTAGACAAAATCAAGGTAGTGATAAAGCGAGTGAATTCGGGATTAGGAACAATAACATATGAATAGACGTAACGCGAAGACTGATTTTAGTTACGCGATTGCAGTGTTAGGCAGCGGATGCGGACATCTTGTGTTACAATTTTTATAACACGGAGTGTATCAGATTTCGGACAGTGATCAAAAATATAAATAGAACAATTCTGTAACACAGTTTTGTAACACAATTCATGTAAGTCAACAATATTTCTGCACCGCGGGAATTTTAAAGTTTGTATTTCTTCGATATTCGTGAAATCGAGAATATTCTTTCGCCGTGAGAACTTTAATATGATGGAAACGTCGTGTGTACTGGAGAACGCTTCGCAGCGTGTGTTCAGTAATGGAATTTGGTGGAAAATATGGTTTGGAGCAAATTGAAGTTGCAGCGCATTATTGCGGTACACGGGGAGCTACCAGTCGATAGACGGCGATGCGTGACGTGCGCCGCGTGTTCCAACATCGGCCATCATAAAGGGAAGTGACATATACATTTGTTTGTTCATTTTTTTTTATCTGCAAGCATCTGTCGAAGACCAAGTTGTGTCTCTAATTATAAGGTGATAAGGTTAAAATTTCTTACGACAGAATGCGCATTCAGTGTGGATGAGTAGTCAGATTGCATTATAATTTTCAGTGTGAATGATTGTTTTTTTATCTGTAGGGTTTTTTAATATTGAGTGGATTGTTGATTGTTTGGGGTTATATTTTGTGTGCCGACAGAGGGCCTTGTTTTCCTCCATGTGTGTGATGTGTTGACATATTCAAAGAAAATACGTAAAAGAGAAAGTAAATAAATAATGATGAACACATCCAGGTTCATCAATAGCCTATATCTAATGTGTTGTAATTGTAGTATTTAGATGCCGACCCAGGCACGAACGAAACGGACCCTTTCTTCAACTCCGTATGGAGTGAGCGCGCGGACTACGACATGGTAAGAGAGAGAGAGTGAGTAGTGAATATATATATATATATATATATATATATATATATATATATATATATATATATATATATATATATAATGATTTACGATCATCCAAGTCAATTATCATTTCCTTTAAATGAAAAAAAGAAATAAAAATACCAACAGAATGATATAAATTATATTCGAAGAGACAAATGACGGCAGCGCCGCGCACGAACATTTTTTTAAATTAAATGAATGCGCGGAAGAAAGGGAAATATGACACGAACATTTGATAGAGCACAATATTTGAAATCGTTCGTAACAACAATCATCAAAATCGGACCAGGGGTTCGATTAATTTGTAATCGTGCATTTCGGCGGAATGAAAAAGAATATGCAGGCGCCATTGTTGCCGTGAAGAAAGTAATTACAAATAGTATTTTCCGTTAATATTAAGAGAACGCCTGAAGGGAACAGGTTAGAATTACGCAGAATAAAAGAGCAAACATTATCGATTTTTTTAAAGTAGTCACGATTTTGGAGGACGCCTAGCAGACGAGATAAAAATTAAGCGCTATATTTTCATTTAGAAAAATATACGAAACAAGAGACATATTGTTGTGACGTCATGAGCAGATAGCAAGCGGTGATTTGCAATATTTAATTAAATAAGGCATTGAGAGGCGAATCAGACGATACGGTAATTATCGTAGGAATTTTGGACACGATGTAGAAGCAACCACAGGTCAAGAAAACGCTGATAAGTGAGAAGAATAAATATTTTTCGTTATGCTGTTTGGCGCAATAAGCAGGTGATCCGCTTTTGTTTGCCGCGAAACCATATAAGCTGGAGGACAACAATGCCAGTCAGTCAGAGAGAGATGAAATTTTGTTCGGAGCGTGAACGCGAGACCCGTGTTAGAGATTGCAAGAATTTTTAATTATTGTTACGAGTTTGTAACTTAAAAAGCATTTTATTTATTTGACGGAGCGCGAACTGTGTAAAAAAAGGCGCACGTAAATTAATAAACAGTGGCGATATAAGAGAGTTTTGTTATTATCGCGATGTAAACAATATTTGTCGGACATTTTGCGTGTTGCGTTTAATAGCACGAATGCCAACGCTATTCTGTCTTGACATTAAAAGGGGGAATGCAAGAAAAGTTTTCTACGAAAATAACATGGTGTATCGGCGCTTAGTGATTTTGAACATTCGGCGGGAGTTGTAACGCGGGATAAGCCGAAACAATCATATACTTGCGTGTGCTAAGGCGAATTCCGTGATGAAGAAAGTTTCGGTGGTGATGTCCATGGAGATGACGGTGGCCGGAGCATAGCGGTCATTGTGGACTGATGGAGCGCGAGTGGCAGCTGGCGACGAACGCCGCGGTGTCGAACCAATAAATAGGGAAGTGCAATGACTAATTTTTTTCGGTTACTACGAAGACGCATTCTTGTAGAAGACCAAGTAATGTTAAACTTGTGTAGATTAAGAGTCGATAAGGCAATAGTTCAGAATGTGCATTCGGTATGAACGAAATTTTTGTAAGTTTTTCAGTGTGAGTGGTTTTTCTTTCAATTTTTTTGTTGTCATTGAAGGAAGTTTTGTTTTTTGTTTACGTGCTTGTTGTCAGTGTTTAATGAAAGGAAAGAATCAGTTAGCAACAAAAGAGAAACGGATAGAATAAATCACGACGAACACAGTTGTGTGTAAAACCTCTCAATCAGTCAAACCTCTCTTTTATTATATATATATATATATATATATATATATATATATATATGTAAGTAGTAGTTTTTGTGATAAAGTAAGGAAGGTTTAGGAGCTGGAACTCCCAATAAGAAAAATGTAAACTTTTTTTAGTGGGAAAGTGAGCGAGATTGACCGGAAATTTCCAAAAAGGGGTAAGACAAGACGGGGCATGGCGGAACAGGGATACAAAGGAATAGATAGAAGTAGGCCCTGTCGCAGGGCATCAGTAAATGGTATTTCTCTTCCTGGCTACTGATTCACTACAATAAATGCCCGGGCAACGCCTGGTTCTTCAGCTAAATTTGTTATATGTACAGTCACAGACGAGAGCCGGCGATTGTACATCTTTCCTAGTCGATTTGAATATTTTATTTTTTTGGTACACTTCTACTGGCGATTTTAGTAAGGAGTACTTCCAATAAGGAGTTCATACCTTCTCCAATAACCCACTTCCTCTATAACATCACAGGCTAAACGGTGATCAGTAGGCAAGTACATTTCACAAGTTATAAAATTGGTGACACGTTTTCCTGCAACCATTATGGCATGAAAAGTCATTCAAAAGGATTGGGTACCTAGCATATTCTGGTAAACAAAAATAAATAAAAAACAAAATACGGAGAAAACAAATGTATAATTTACATTCAGGATGTATACAATTATAAACCCATTTTCAAAGCAACTTCAAAATAACTCATAACAAACCTGACATTTAAAAAAGTAAGTGAGCTATGAATCAAAATCAAGCTAATAACAAAACTCTTACATTGTAAAAAAACTAAATAACAAATAAATGGTATATTTACCTTTCTCCAAACAGATACGTGATGTGCAACTAATCAAGCACATCAATGTATGCAAGTTTTAAAAACTTAAAGTGAAAGTTAATCTTACTGATGAAACACAGACAATTCAAAGAAACTGTTGAACAGAAAAAAATACAGCTGCCAAAACCATAATGATAGCAATGACATAATGAACAGGCACCTGAAAAAAAGCCAAGGAAAATATAAAATAAAAATATAACAAATTAAAAAAAACATTAAAAAGTAAAAGAAAGAATAAAGAGCCAACATTCAATAACTCATATTCATAATTCATCATATTATTTGCCTTTTTCATCATCTTTCCCTTCCCTTCATCATGATATAAAATGAAATATCTTGATGGCAATTTGAAACACATTATCGTGCAGAAAAACGAATGATTTTTCTTATAAAATAATTTTTTAATTAATCCTTGCAGTGTATTTTCTGACGTGTTTAATTAAATCTGTCGTGGATATATTTGCTTAATACGAAATTAAAATCTCTAAACATAAAATAATGGAAACTGAAGATATATCAAGCTGGTTGTAGCTGCCGTAAACTCTTTAAGACAACTACTAGTAACTCCACAATTATAATACCAATTTATTGAAGTTTTTGGGATTAATTGGGATATATATTTTAAATAAGTATAAATTAATATTTTATCAGAGAGATACATACTCGAATCACAGTCGGCATTGCATTAAACGTAACTATGGCCTCATTTACAATGCAAACTTAAATGTAAAGTAATGCCGTTAACTTAGCAGTAAAGTTTTCACGTAGAAACAAGCATTCACAATGACGAACATAAGTTTCACCTGAACCAATTCGAATTCAACGTATTGAAGCTTGATCGATTCTAGTTTAGAAGTTTTTCTAGTTTTTTCTTCGATTTTCCTATCGATTTATGCACTTTGTATAGCTGTGCACTTCATTAGCTGTTGTTTTTGTGCTCGCATTTTCTTTATTTTATAAACAAGTATTCTCTGGTAGCAAATTCACGAGTAATTCGTCAAACATAATTCTTTTATTCGCCATGTCAAGTTAAAGTCACAATAAAAATGGCTCAAATTCTTACTTTGAAATCACTTCGCACCAAAACCGCACGCAAACCAATTCACTTAACAATAATTAAATGACCATAGACTATATATATATATATATATATATATATATATATATATATATATATATATATATATATATATAGACATGTACACAACAACAGAAAACTACCTTAACACAATTTGAAATCGACCTTTCACTTTGTGGGTTTTCATGTGCATTTGTTGTTTTCATGCTGTTCTCTGATTGTTCTCTGGTAGAATTGACATAAACTTATAAGTAAAAGCTCGGGGTTTGTGGACTCTTTACGTTTACGGATTTACGTCTAGGGTTACATCAGGGCGTTGTGAATTATTTCGCTTAATAACTCATTTCTAGGTTTTGTGCAGTAGCGGCTGATGTCGCGGTCCCTTGAATTTCAAACCGATATTTTAATCTTGAGGAGTACTTTACATGATGCTTGTGGGAGATTTTCAAAATTTTCAAAAAAATGGCTCCAACGTTTTTGATTAAATTTATTGTTGGATAGTATGAAGGATGTTTAAAAGAATGGTGCACGTCTCATTTTCGTTACAACACCTGATTTTTCGAAAATTGCAAAAGTTCAATTTTTTCACCCTTCCTGCAACTAAATATTGAAGAGAGTTTTTTTCTCCTAGATGAAATGTATTCATCAGAAACAGATATTTAAATAAGGTCATGCTCAATTTTTCGAAAATATGAGAATTGATTACGTAATTTATGATATTGAGGTTCAAAAGTTAATGGCCTTAAAGAAAGGAATGTGTACATGTATGAATAGTTTTCTTTTTGTATATATGTGTGAATGAGTTGAAGTAGTGTTGTTTTTTTTCAAAGGAAAGGGTAAAAATATTTAGTAGTTATTTATTTTGTTATGTGATAGCGATCTGAGATACTTGCGGTAAAATATGACAATTCCTTTGGAGAAATAAAACGGAATTGCATCCGTGATTGCGTTGGCAATGTTAATTTTTAAAATCTTGGAGTTTTTATTTCAGTTATGAGCCAGAGATGAGAATAGCTGCCAATCCAATTCCCAAAACTAGTGATAGTATCCCGTTTCCTATATGGGGCGGCTTAGCCAACTCACACCCACAATAAATTTTACTGAAAATGGTGGACACGTTCGAAGGCGTAGTACATATAATCCAATTTTTTTTGTAAGAATATTAAGAACCGTTTTAGTAGGAGAAAAAATATTATTGGTTACTGCTTAGAATCCAGATAACGAAAACCGTTTCAGTTGAAGCCCAAGTGGCGAAACATTATCAGTAAATATTATTTATTACGAGAACTAAAACCGTGTCAGTTGGCCCCCACCGTGTGGTGAAGGAGGATAAATATTAGATATTTATCAAACTAAATCCCAGATCTAAAACCGTTTCAATACTTCCTCCCATTATTTCTTACTGCTCCGCTATATTATACTACTACATGAACCTGCAAAAGTATTTTCAACCAACAATTTCTTTTCGCACCGAGACTCGGAGTCCTCCGAAATAACTTGCCGTGAGCCTCATCTACAAGCCATGGAAACGGCGTGACTCAAACTCGGCCAGACGCTTAAAAATACAGGTGATTCAAAACGAAAGAGCAGATTTCAAATATCTACGACCAATGAATGACAATAGATAGAGACACATACGACACATCATTGAATAGAGGAAAATCCAAAGTTTTATTTTGTACATTCAACTTGAGCACCATTTGTTGCGCGACAAATCTAGACTCGATAATCCATTTCTTGCCACGAACGAATTAACTCGTCGCTGGGTATTGAGTTCACTGTTGTAACAATTCGATTTAAATGATCTTATAGAGTAGCAGGTTTAGGTGGTACACACACACTGTCTTTTATGAACCTCCGTAGATAAAAATCGGCGTCAGATCTGGTGACCTGGGAGGCTGCTTACTATGAACAAGATAATGTCACCCTCTTCTTTGATTCCATCGTCCTGGAATTGTACCGTTCAGATACTGTCGTATCTCGTAGTGAAAGTGAAGTGAAGCGCCATCTTGCACGAAGATAAAATCTGCTTGAATTTGTGGAATCAACCAATTCTGGAGCATGTCTAGATACGTAATTTTAAAAAAAGTTATCTCAATAAAAAGAAATGCCCATACATTTTATTGATACTAATGGCGCTAAACACATTCAGTTCTAGAGAATCTCTTTCACGTACGATGACAATGCAGGTATTTACAGTCCCCCAAATTCTGGTATTGAGGAGATTCACTTTACCACACATATGAAATGTTAATACATCCGATAAAATTAGTATTTCAGCAAAGAGTCATCTTCCAACATTGCAACTTTTTGATCTCCAAGACACAATGTCTAAAGTAATTGCAACTTATACGGCATCTGACACGGACATTTTTTAAGCTCATGCTATACCGTTGGTAGCTGAATTCGAAGTTCTCTGCTTCCTCTTGTGGATTTTGTAGGGCTACGCTCGTAAGCCGATCGGATAAGCTCAACATTTTCATCTGACGTGCGACAGCCACCAGTACTTTTCCCATTGCAAATGCAACCTTCCACAAACTTCTTGTATTATTTGTCAATCTGTTTATGACGAGGGGACTCGTTGAATTGGCCACGAAGTGCATGCTGCATTGAAGCCATGGATTCGATCTTAGTATACTGCAACACACAAAACTTTTCCCGTGGCGTCACCATTTTATTATAAATAAACTACAGCGCCTCTATAGGCACTGAATGCAATTAATAGGTAAAAGCTTAAAACTTGGAACTTTTCTCTATCCAGAGACATGTCGTATGTGTCTTCATCCACTGTCGCTCATTGGTGGCAGATATTTGAAATCTTCTCCTTTTTGAATCACCATGTATAATTGTTTCAACCCAATATTTCCAACATGCAATTTTCTAAAATTTTGAGAGATCAACGAAATTCAGTTCCACACCATTCTTTTAGCCTCCGCTTTTTATACTTGAATTAAAAAAAATAGTAGGTTTTGAGAAAATGTTTTTTTATAATTTGCATTAATTTCAACCACAAATTACTTGAAAACAACTCGTTTTTTTAAATGTATACGACCATTTTTAAAGAGCTGAGTTTTTACAGCAGATATTGTTTAAGGCAAACATCTTTATCTTCAATTTTGGAGTTTTGAAATCTTAACTGTTTGCTCTTTTCGAAAATACGGAGAGTTCGCCGGAAATGGGGCTAGCACTACATTTTTTGTCGTCCTTTGATACATATGAAGATAAAATTTAAAGAAAAAATGGTGCCTTTTTGGAGAAAAAAGTGAAAAAAAGGTACCTTTCGAGCAAAATTCCGCGAAAGTACTCACATCTTTGCAAAATTTTACATGATCTTATTTCAAGATCTGGCCTTCAACAACAGATTTCATTAAGGAAGAAAATCTCTTCAATATTTTGAGGTATCAACCGAAGCTCAGCTGATCGCACAAGCTTTGAGCGCGGTGAGGGAGTCCCCGTCCGCGACACCATTTGACAAACGCCCACAAACTTCCCTGCCGGTGGTATTGATACACTAGGAGACTCCTCAAAAATGACATTGACAAATGAAACTGTGAATTCCCCCGCATGATATTTGCTTCAATTATTTCTTCTGCGAAGTAAGCTAACTTATAATATGTTTGTAGAAAAGTATATCTTCTCATTCCAAGCATGTTTCTTCTGAATTTTATCAAGAAAGATTTATACAGGAAATGATATATTGTTAATTTTAATTGTATATTAAAGTGCATGTTTCTAGAATTTTTGGTAATAAATGCATATTTTTGAAAGCATATATCAACATTTTTAGGGCATAAGAATCCGCTCCTTACTTATGAGTAATGATCATTTTCATCTATTACTTTTTCTAATTGTATGTAATGTATAAAAATATAAACTATAAGAATTTGCTTACTTATATTCTTAAAGATGTGTCGAAATAAAAAAACCTGCAGTAAATAATAAGATAAAAGTAAGTGCCAAACATCTAGAGATTGTATGTACACACATACTCTCTAGTTGGATCAAAAATATAATGATGGATTACTGACAGCATATGCTTAGCGTAACCAATTCCTTTCAAAATTATCTAAATGTCACAATGATTTCTTGTAACACCTTCAAGGAATGTAATAACTGATCTCCGAGTGATCCTGCCTTACATAATTAGGTGAGAAGAATGGCCTGATGAATTTAGAACAACTGTTTTTTTATTTATTTATTAAGAAAACTTATTTCATTGATTGCCATTTCGGCCAGACATGCTGGAACTCTCTAGAGCTTTATTTAGAAAGAGAACTATTCAAAGTGAATATTAGAATATCTATCCTCCATAGTGAATGTATTAATCTCCTTACTGTTTCTTACGTCACCATATGATACGTGAAGATTCAAGAATCATCGCTTTTATGTTATGTATTGTCGGTTGACATTCACAATTCTTTCACAAGGTTATAGTTTCTGCTTTTAAATTAATGTGTGCTCCCCATAACCAGAAATATCATTTTGACAATTTACATTAGAGGTTGGAAACTATTTATCTCTAAATGGATGTCGGGAATACTCGATATTGAGTGTAAATCCACTCATTGAGAGTGATCGTCTAAGTCACTCGAATCGAGGGAACGGTCAGTGAATTATTTCACTTTAAAAAACCGACTGGACTCGTTTCGCGAAGTTCAATTCTGGCTCGAAGAATAAGTGAAAATTTACTAGAATTGAGTTGAATTTCACTCCAACACGTGAAGAGAGTAACGTCAGCCACCTTACATATCCCTAGCCAAGCAACCTTGAAAAATAAACTCGCCCGATGCGAGCTCGTCTCGAATCCACGTGTGGGGTTGCCTCTTCTGACGGGGCTGTCCGGATAAGAGGCGATTGCTACTGCGATCGCTCAGGAGCCGCAGACATACATGTCTAACGACGACCTACAGGTCGTCGAAGAGTGGCGACCAACAGGTAAGTGGTTTCCGGTTACGCCCGATCGGACAAAGGGACTAAAATAGTTGTAAGAAGACGAAAAATTGCACTTTTGCAATTTTCGAAAAATCATTGATTGTAAAGTACCCTCAAAAATCGAAATATGTTTGAAACTCCCAAAGACTCGAGTTCGTTGAGATCGATGGGGGAATATCAATTTAGGAGAAAGTCGGTTGAACGGTTTAGGCGCTAGGGTTGACCACAGACGGATAGACAGACGTTTTGCCATCAATCGATTTTTCGGTGTCAAGGACCCACAAAACATGGATTCTGGCTACATCACGTGTTAGAGTAAGTAAATTATCATTCAAAGAGTTCCAAAAAATGTATATATTCCCCCACAGCAAATCGTGAATTTGGAAGAAAAAGCAACACAGCTATGACTCCTGCTTGCAATTCAATGTGTGGTGTGGTATCTTGATATGCTTCAAACGTCAATTTTGCCAGGCTTCGTGGAGATGAACTATTTTACTTTCAACAACATGGCGCTCTGCCTCACTACCGTAGAGATGAGAGCGCAGGCTTCCGCGGCCGAAATTACAACTTACTTGGCTATCCGGGAGACGCCGCGTCCAGGGCACAAGTACCAACGTGTCGGTCGCCATTCTGCGACCTTCATCAGGGCGTAGTATTGCGCGAAGATGGACTGCGCACGGGGTTTTTATGTGGTTTCTCTCCTGAATGCTGATTGGCCGGATGATCAGTCATTGCGGAGAGAGTGCAACGGCCAATCAGGGAGCGGGCTGAGAGAACAGGTCGCAGCACGGATAAATAACTCAGTTGCTATAGAACCTGAGATCAAAACCACGCTAAAGCGTGGCAACCATTGTATTCCCAGGCTCTATGGTCTTCCCAAGATTCATAAGCCTGATGTGCCACTGCGCCCAATCGTGAGTGTTGTCAACTCTCCCACCCACCCCCTGCCCGCTATGTGGCCGATAAACTGCAGCCCTTGACCGACGACATCAAGTCATCTGTCAAGAATTCGGCCCACCTTATTGACATTCTTAAGGAGCAACGCGTAACTGACACGGACATCCTCGCCACCTTCGATGTCACGTCTTTGTTCACTACGGTACCGGAGGACGAGGCGACTACCGTCATATGCAAAAAACTTCCGGGGGCTCACTACGGAATGGGCTGACTTAGCCGAGTTCTGCCTCACGTTCACCTTCTTCCAGTACCGTGGGCAACTCTATGGCCATGCTGAAGGGGCGGCCATGGGTTCGCCTCTCTCGCCGGTGGTGGCGAACTTATTCATGGAAGCCTTTGAAACGGAAGCCCTGGGGAATGCCCCGCTCAAACTTACACTTTGGCTCCGGTACATGGAGACACGCTTGTAGAGTGGCCCCACGGTTCTCACACCCTAGCTGACTTCCTCCAGCACCTCAACAACACACACCGCAATATTAAGTTTACCATGGAGATGGAAAATGAGGGGAAACTGCGTTTCCTCGACGTGCTGGTGAGTCGTAAAGAGAATGGAAGACTAGGACACAGTGTTTACCGGAAACCAACTCACACCAACCGCTACATGCACGCCGGTTCTCACCACCACCCGGCAACGAAACGAGGGGTTCTGAAAACTCTGGCCATCAGAGCTATGAGAGTATGTGATAAGGAATCGTTAAACTCTGAAATAGAGCTCTTAAAAACATTTCGAGCTAATGGTTACAGTGCCAACGCCGCCAACCAAGCTGTACAGGAGGCAACGACCACCTCTAGCACTGCTGACATCACCACATCCAATGATGATTCCAACCGCAGGACGGCCATTCTACCGTATATACGAGGTGTCACTGATAAAATTGGCAAGCTCCTGAGCCCCTTCGACATCAAGACAGCCTACAAAGCTCATATGAAACTCGGACAAAAGCTCGTACGTGTGAAAGATCGCATACCGCCTCTCATGTCATCAGGGGTATACGAGATCCCATGCAGCTGCGGCCGCAGTTACATTGGCGAGACGGGACGGACCATAGAGGAACGTCCCCGGGAGCACATTCGCCATTATAAATACAACAATACGGATAAATCAGCCGTAGCCCTCCACGCATGGAAAACTGGCCACGCCATTTTATTTGATGACTTCCGCCTCCTAACCAGAGAAGACCGCTGGGGAACTAGAGTTAAAGAGGCAATAGAGATCATTAAACATCCTCAAAATCTCAATGCTTATCAAGGCATACGTCTCCATGATGCCTGGAAACATCTATTTTACCACACACGCACACACACACGAGAATGATTTGCTCAGGTTCTAGCGGTATACTCCTTTTCAGGAGCTCTTCCGCGTACTTGTTAAATTGAATAGTTTTTAAATTTTTTCTACTCTTGAAGGTTGTCCCGGCGCTGAGTGCATCTTTCGCGATCACTTTTTGTTTTTCTCGTGCGCTTTGTGCACTGTTCACTTTAAACTGTAATTAACGAATCGCAAGCGATTAACTTTCATTGTGCTCCTTCCATTGCAATGCCAAGATGCTGCTCCAATAAGAAGTTGTCTATTCCCGTTTCGTTCACGTTTCCCGGGTTCACATTTTTTTTTAAATTTATATTACAGACTAGTATACAATTTTTACGTACAGCCCCGCGCTTCGCACCCACGCGAGGTAGAGCTGAATTTTAAGTTCATCCTTAAGGGATTTGCTGCGAAAGAGCGGAAGAAGAGAAGAAATGCGCCAGATCATATTTCTGTGTGCGTTTGAAATGTGAGGTTTTCAGGTCAGTCTGCGATCGAATGTAATTCCTAAGTATTTAATGGTGTTTTGCCACGGAATCGTGTGACCATTTAGGCGGATGGGAGCGACAGTGTGCGCGTTGTGTGAAAATTTGTGTGTGAAGAGAATTGCTTGGCATTTCTGCGCATTCAGCGTGAGGCCGTTTTCCATGCTCCAATTCGATAGCGCGAGTGCTGCGCGCCGTAGTCGCTGAACCGCAACTTGTACTCGCGTTTCTTTGACCACACACACACACGAGAGCGTATTGTTCCGATACTTGCAGTATACTCCCTTTCGGGAGCTCATCCGCGCACTTATTAAATTCTTTTAGCTTTTCACTTTTTAACTCGCTATCGGTTTTCCCCATTTGGAGTTCCGTTGTTAAATGAGTTCATTTCTCGTGCGCTTTTTGTGCACTTTGTCGCTTCTTTTGTTTCGATTTAGCTGCTCCCAAACAGTTGTCATTACCGGTTCACGGACGGTCTCCGGTTTCACTTTTTTTATTGCATTTATTTATTTATTTATTTATTTAACTTTCAATATTTGTACATTTGAGTTCTGTTCTACTTTATTTCCTATTCTTATTTATTCTAGTCTTACTTGCTAGATAACTTAAGTTCTTATTTCTATGTTTTTCTATGCTAATCTATATCTAAATCTACATCTAAGGTTTTATATAGGAGAGTTTATGTCTAATGTTTAGGTTTGTTTATTTATATACTATGTTTATATTGTATGTACTAATTTTTAAACTATATTTACTTATTTTTACTTTTGTTTATTTACATTTGCGTTTACTAGGTTTGTGGTGCCTACACTGTTTGCTGATACTATTTTATTTACATGTTCTGCAGTACTATACAATCTCATTGACAGCGTACGCTGTCTATTTTACCAGGACGCCCGACCGAGACCCGACACGGGACCCGCTGTTCCACACCGTCCGATCACGCGCGATGTGCGTTCGTCCACCCCACCCGGGGAGCCCGCTCCCTGATTGGCCGTTGCACTCTCTCCGCAATGGCTGATCATCCGGCCAATCAGCAGTCAGGAGAGAAACCACATAAAAACCCCGTGCGCAGTCCATCTTCGCGCGTAACGTCGCGGCGCCACGGACGCCTGAGTAAAGTCGGCGCCGTGGCGAAAAAGTGAATGCAAATAGTGTAAATAGTGTAGTGTTGGTGCAAGTGTAGTGCGGAATGAATGTGTGTATGAATGTGTTTGTAAATATAGAATAAGCATGAATGAGTGAGTAAATGAATAAAAAAGAAAAGAAGAAACACGAACAATGCAAAGAACTCATTTTCATTTTTAATTTTTAACTTGTTGTATAAAACAAATAGCCCAAAGTGGCCATGTTTAGTTTTAATTAGGTTAAGATTAGGTTTAATTTAGTCTTTTTAAGTTATCGCCCTCCCGCAGCTCCAAAAGCCGAAAGGCTGGAGTATAATTGTAATCCCTATGTTGAATAAATTCCCGCCTCGCTAGGGTAACTAGCGAGGGGAAAATGAAAAAAAAAAAAAAAAAACATCTTCGCGCGTTTGCAACAGGAAATACGCCGCCTCAACCTTCTCAGAGATGCACAATTTGGCTTCCGAGCTGGTCACAGCTCCGCGCAGCAGCTAACGCGGCTTTGCACGGAGATCGGCCTCGCCCTCGAGAGACGGCAGAACTTGCCAGCGGTCTTTCTCGACATGCGATCGGCCTTCGATTCTGTGTGGCATGCGGGTTTACTCGCGTGCCTCGCGGAGTCGGGATGAGCGATTGCTATGTGAGATTGATCGCGAGTTTTCTCTCTGACAGGCAGTTCAAAGTGCGCGTCAATAATGTATATTCGTCCCTCAGACGAGCCGAGGCGGGAGTGCCTCAGGGGAGTGTTCTCTCTCCTACTCTCTTCGGCTTATACGTAAATGATGCTCCGCTACCTGCTGAATCAAAATCAGGCATTCAACGCTGCGGGCTCCTGATGTTCGCGGATGAGTTTGCATATTATGCAAAATCGGCGAACGTCAGGCAGTCAGTAAAATACTTAAGCGACTGTCTCGCCGCCTTCCCTGAATGGCTAAGTCGGAAACGACTCGCTCTTAACCTCGACAAATGCGTCGCCGTCAACTTCACTCGTAAGAGGGCAAACCCCAATGAAACGGTGAGCTTGGCCGGCGCGCATTTGCCGTGGCAGAGTGAAGCGAGATATCTAGGCGTGACGCTTGACAGCGGTCTCCGCTGGCATGCGCACGCTCGATATCTCGCGGCCAAAATCCAAAACCGCACTCTTCTTCTGAAACCTCTTCTCCGTTCCCCTGATCTATCTCTTCGTCTTAAGCGGCGCTTATTCACCGCATGCGTACGCCCCTTGTGGGCGTACGCGTGCGAGGTATTCGCCGCCGCTCCACCTTCCACTCTGCGTCCCATTCGGGTCGCAGAAAACAGAGCGGCGCGCCTCGCGGCGCGCCCACACCTCCCTAACTTGCCCCCTGACCGCACTCCCCGCAACAAAGACGTGTTCGGAGTTCTGGGCGTGCGCCATCAGTTCCCGGCGGAGCTGCGGCGGCGGGCGGAGACGGCGCTTGAAAGAGCGCTGCGGCCGTCCGCTCCGCGCATCCTGCGCGAGACCGGCGTAGCGGCGAACAGCGGCGTGCACAGGGCCTTCCACAGAAGAAAGGGCCCAAAGCACGTCGCCTTCACCTTCCGCGCACTTCCCCCGCACAAGTTCTCTGAACTGTGCCACGCGGGGGAGCAGATAGTGCGTGGGAGGCGGTCGCCGCTCCATGATGCCGGAAACCGCGTGGGAGGCGCGGATACGCGCCCCGCCGGGCCTGGGCCGCCCGGGTTCGAAAACGTCGCGGCGCCACGGACGCCTGAGTAAAGTCGGCGCCGTGGCGTACAAGTGCAGTGTATAAAGTGTATATAGTGTAGTGTTAGTGAAGTGTAGCGTGGCATGAATGAGTGTGTGAATGAGTTTGTAAATATAGAATAAGAATGACTGAGTGAGCGAATGAAATAATAAGAAAATGGAAGAAAAAGGAACAATTTAAAGAACTCTGACACATATTTCATTTCCAAACTTGTTTGATAAAACTAAATGCCCAAAGAGGCTTTGTATAGTTTTAAGTTAGGTTAAAATTAATTATAGTTAGTATATTTAAGTTATCGGCCTCCCGCAGCTCCAAAAGCCGAAAGGCTGGAGCATAAATTGTATACCCTTACTTGAATAAATTCCCGCCTCGCTAGGGTAACTAGCGGGGGGAAAATTGGAAAAAAAAATCTTCGCGCCACGCTCGATATCTCGCAGCCAAAATCAAAATTCGAACTCTTCTTCTAAAATCTCTTCTCCGTTCCCCTGATCTTTCTCTTCCTCTTAAGCGGCGCTTATTGACCGCATGCGTGCGCCCCTTGTGGGCGTACGCGTGCGAGGTATTCGCCGCCGCTCCACCTTCTACTCTGCGACCCATTCGGGTCGCAGAAAACAGAGCGGCGCGCCTCGCGGCGCGCCCTCATCTCCCCAACATCCCTCCGGACCGCACTCCCCGCAACACTGACGTGTTCGGAGTTCTGGGCGTGCGCCATCAGTTCCCGGCGGAGCTCCAGCGGCGGGCGGAGACGGCGCTTACAAGAGCGCTGAAGCCGTCCGCTCCGCGTATCCTGCGCGAGACCGGCGCAGCGGCGAACAGCGGCGTGCACAGGGCCTTCCACAGAAGAAAGGGCCCAAAGCACGTCGCCTTCACCTTCCGCGCACTTCCCCCGCACAAGTTCTCTGAACTGTGCGACGCGGGGGAGCAGATAGTGCGTGGGAGGCGGTCGCCGCTTCATGAAGCCGGAAACCGCGTGGGAGGCGCGGAAACGCGCCCCGCCGGGCCTTGGCCGCCCGGTCTCGAAGACGTCACGGCGCCACGGACGCCTGAGTAAAGTCGGCGCCGTGGCGAGAAAGTGCGTGTAAAATAGTGTACATAGTGTAGTGATAGTGTTGTGAAGTGCGGTATGAATGTGTGAGTGAATGAGTTTGTATATATAGATTAAGCATGAATGAGCGAGTGAATGTATAAAATAAAAAGAAAAGAAGACGAACAATCTCAAGAACTCAATACTTTTTCATACTTTTTTAAATAATTTATATTGTTAAAACTCAAAGCCCAAAGAGGCATTGTATAGTTTTAAGTTAGATTAAGATTAGTTATAGTTAGTTTATTTAAGTTATTGCCCTCCCGAAGCTCCACAAACCGTAAGGTTGGAGCGATTGTATACCCAGTATTGAATAAATTCCCGCCTCGCCAGGGCTACTGGCGAGGGGAAAATTGGAAAAAAAAATCTTCGCGCCTTTTAGTTAGGTTAAGATTAGTTTTAGTTAGTATATTTAAGATATCGCCCTCCCGCAGCTCCACAAACCTCACGGTTGGAGCTTTAATGTATCCTAACTAATGAATAAATTCCCGCCTTGCCAGGGCAACTGGCGAGGGGAAAATAAAATAATAATAATAATAAAAAAAAAATCTTCGCGCCTTGCCAGGGCAACTGGCGAGGGGAAAATGAAAACATCTTCGCGCAAAGCGAAATATCTGGGCGTGTTGCTTGACAGCGGTCTTCGCTGGCATGCGCACGCTCGATATCTTGCGGCCAAACTCCAAATTAGAACTCTTCTTTTGAAACCTCTTCTCCGTTCCCCTGATCTATTTCCTTAAAGCGGTGCTTATTCACCGCGTGCGTGCGCCCCTTGTGGGCGTACGCATGCGAAGTTTTCGCCGCCGCTCCATCCTCCAGTCAGCGCCCCATTCGGATCGCAGAGAACAGAGCGGCGCGCCCACACCTTCCAAATCCCCGACTTGACCGCACTCCTCGCAACGCTGACGTGTTCAGAGTTCTGGGCGTGCGAAATCAGTTCCCGGCGGAGCTTCAGCGGCGGGCGGAGGCGGCGCTCGAGAGGGCGCTGAGGCCGTCCGCTCCGCGCATCCTGCGCGAGACCGGCGCAGCGGCGAACAGCGGCGTGCACAGGGCCTTCCAGAGAAGAAAGGGCCCAAAGCACGTCGCCTTCACCTTCCGCGCACTTCCCCCGCACAAGCTCTCTGAGCTGTGCGACTCGGGGGAGCAGATAGTGCGTGGGAGACGGTCGCCGCTCACAGATGCCGGAATCCGCGAGGGAGGCGCGGAATTGTGCTCAGCCGGGTCTGAACCGCCAGGCCCTGAAATAGTCGCGGCGCCACGGACGCCTGAGTAAAGTCGGCGCCGTGGCGTAATTAATCCAGGTGTAAAAAGTGTAAATAAGTGAAGTGCAGTGCTTTGTGGTATGAATGAGCGAGCGAATGAGTTGTACATATAAATTTAAGTATGAATGAGTGTGTAAATGCAAAAAACTAAAAACAAGAAAATACACGAACAATACTAAGAACTTTAATTTGAAAATGTATTTAATAAACTTTATTTTTTTTAAACTCACTGCCCAAAGTGGCCATGTCTTAGTTTTAAGTTAGATTTAAGTTCGTTTGTTTAAGATGAAAGCCCTCATCTTCGCTCCATAAGCGTAACACCTGGAGCTTATGTATCCCTAAGACTGAATAAATTCCCGCCTCGCCAAGGTTATTGGCGAGGGGAAAATTGAAAAAAAATCTTCGCGCAATACTACGCCCTGATGAAGGTCGCAGAATGGCGACCGAAACGTCGGCACCTGTGCCCTGGACGCGGCGTCTCCCGGATAGCCAAGTAAGTTACCGTAGAGATGTCAGAGTTTACTTGGATAACACTCTACTTGATGAACTACTACGATGAACAGTTCGAAGAGGAACTGTTGAGTATCCCCCACGGTCACCGGACCTTACACCGCCGGATTTCTAGTTACGGAAGACCATGAAATATTATGTTCATCGACAGAAGTCAGCTACTCTGAACATGCTACGAGAAACAATCGAGGCCTCGTGTGCAGCCATTACACCAGCAACATTGACAGGCGTAGTTCGATCAGCAGTTCAGCGGCATCGACGTTATTTAGCTGCTAATGGGGATCACTTTGAACGCACGTAATGGCAAGAACATGTTACAAAATATTCAACTAAAATAGCAAGCAAGAATCACAGCCGTATGTGTCCACCCTCCAAAATATTCACCGTCAACGACAGTACGTATACACTTTTCGGACCCCTCTATAACAACGTAATTTATCCACTTTTTCGTTACTAAGGCCCGTTTTTCTGGCAAAAATTCGCCGTTATCTGGCGCAAGATTACAATACTTTCTCTTCTTATGAAGTATGGGCGTATAAAGTAAAAGCCACAACTTCAACTCTTTAAAGCTGTAAAACGCTGGCGGAGATTGAGAAGTTACGCGAGCGAGCGAGCCCGATCCGGCACTTTAAAAGGTATTACATTGTGTTTCCAGAGCGCGATTTGTATCCAAAGGGAACTTATATTGTATAATGTGCTCGGCATTATCATCAGTATCTTGTAATACGAGAAACAACTCTCCAGTTAAGCAGAAGAGGGGGTGAATTTTAACGAGTGGGGAAAGTCCTTCTGATTGTGTATAAGTACAAGAGGGAAAATATTATCCCAAAGAAATAAGTCTTGAGAGCCATTGCCGAAGTATTGAACATGGTGAGGGTAAGGTATTAATGCTACAAAAATATTGAGTTCTTATTGCTGGCAGAATTAGACTTGGCGATGAACATGTCTACTGGAATAATTATTTTATAATAATATATTAAGAAGAAAAGGAATCTACAAAATTATGTTACTGCATTAATAGGTCACGCCAGAAACATTCAGTGGAAGAAGAAACTGTTGTAAATTTGGGTAGTGCGATTGGAACTGACACAGCTGAAGAAAACACAGAGGAAAATGATCCATTTCCATTACATCCAATCCAAGGAATATCTATAACATGACAGACTTGTAATGTATTTTTTAGAGGATTGACAACTTAAAAGAAACACCTGACACCATGAAGCAACCACCCACAATCAAATTAGAGTACATGTTAGGCACCACAAGTTGGAAAAGGTGAGAGCTGGTGAATTACTGGATTGGGAATTTAAGAAAATTTCACTTAATTAAAAAAATCTTTCATTTTTCAGTCCATCGTACTTGCCAGTGCTTTAGTTTGTCTGTTTGGTTCAAGTACGCTTGCAAAGTGAAATAAGAGAGTAATCATTAATGGGTTTAATATGAATGTGATACACTTGTGACTTAATATGTACATATTATGCCCTATACTATTGCATTAGGCCCCTATTATACATATTATATATTTGAATATTGCAGATGTACCCACAAATTATAAACTTCGGCCTCCTCAAAGGAACCAGAGAAAACTAGTTGATTGACTATTAATCAATCACAATTAATTAATCATTTTATATACCATTACTTTATTTTAACATTTTCTCTCTTCTCATTCAGTGCTTCGGTGATTTGTTAGATGAAATAAGGCTGGTAAGTGCATTAAAAGGATACGCTTTAAAGAGTTAACATATGAGGGAAACTTATATTACATAACTAAAAGTTTCAGATATGCAATTGTGGCCTTCTGAACTTGCATTATTTTATTTATATCTTTTTAAACAAAATATGTAAATAAAATAATGCAAGTTCAAAAAGTAGCAAAATGGAGCTAGCTTCTACGTGGAATTAGTGAGTACATAGTTCATTGTATTTTATGGCATAGGAGCCAGTAATATTTAACAGTTTGTGACAGATGTGCTGTATTACAGTAAAATCTGTCTAATCGATCGAGACAAACAATTATTCCGATTAAAGGAAGTTTCCGTTTTATGCAGAGTTCTACATTATAATATACTTGTTATATAGATACAACTTGTGCACTAAAATAATATTTTTCCAACATTCAACTACAATTCCTTTTTTGGGGAGTTCCACTTACTAACACCTTTTGAATTGTTTTCTGAAGTTGAAAAATTTTAATATTTAGAATTTTTATGTTTGTTTCTACCATTGGTAAAATGGTTTCACTGCCCAGTGAAGGGGTGTCCAACTTGCAAGGTCTCAAGGACTACAACTAAAACCTTCAATATGATGGCGGGCCATATTTTATTTTTCGGGCAATCCACATCTGACTTCCCCCCTATTGTTGATCTAGGTACTTTGCCCGGCTGTTTTGAAATGGGGGCGGGGAGAACCATGCATGATATCAGTTCGTACCATGTATAGCGTATTCCGCCAGTTGGACAACCCTGGCCTAGTAGCTGCATCCGGACTGCTCGCTGACTCTTTCAACGCACAATGCGTCACATCCCAGAGTACTTGGTCTTTCTGGTACACTCACATGGCTTTGACCAATACGACTCTGGCCGAGGAGTTACGATTGTCAACGCGGGACCGGGAAATGCGTGAAAACACGCTATACCCGGACACCTTCCCATGATCAGAGAGCCGGGAAAGAGGAAATTCCCCTACGGACTACGCCTTGAGAGACAAGCGACCCCAAGGTCGAATTCTACGCTAACAATTCTTCTTCACTGTGCGACTGAAACTCATATCACAGAATCAGAGAAATTAAAACAGACTTGTAGATGGAATCATTCCATTAGGAGTATCTTGCGTCTCTCTACCAATTGCATTAAATTCTCAGAAATTCCATTTTATGAAGTTTTTCCCCCTACAGAACATGAAAAACTATTCCGCTTGCGCGTTGCACAGATTCCGTTTTATGCTGTGTAAAATGCCATTTAACTTCACGGGCCGGAGAAAAAATGTTGGGTTAAGGCAGGTTTCCGGCTTGTACACGTTCCGGTTTACACAGACTTTAATGTATTTGTTGGCCATTAATGTTTTTCATTAAGTGATAATTTCCTATTCAAATGTACATATTTTTCAAGATGTTTAAAAATGTATACATTACTTAACTTTTTTGTGGAGATGCCAGAATTTAATGAAGATAATTGTTGATAATTATCATTTTGTTTCGAAAAATGTAAGGAATAAAATTGGAAATTTAATAGGTTTTTTATTTATTTTATTTACTTAGTTATTTGCTAAGAAATAATTTAGTAATTTCTAAATTCTTTGATCATTTTTTGAAATAGAATCATTTTTCCGAAGTTTCGTGAATTTTCAGTTTTGGGGTATTTTTTTTAACTTCTTGAGGAGAAATAAATTTTATTTTTGAACGGACCGAAAAATGCGAAGAGATAAAAGACTCAATTTCTGCATTAAAAGTTTGATCTATAACATTGTTTGGTGAAAAGGACTTTTCTAGTTCTTGTTCAATTAAATTCTGATTTTTGAAAATTCATGTAGGCAGATGTACAACTCTCGTTTAATATTGAAATAGGGGAATAATGTTTTGTTAATTTTTTAATTGTTGACCATTGTGGCCTGCTGTTGTTTAATATTGTGAATTTGTGTAATATAATTTTGAAATGTCAAATATTGGTCTGTATATAATTTTGGCCTGTACGTAATTTCATATTTTGTGATAATTTATAAATTTTTCTTTTAATGTCAAGGTGACATGTTTGTTGCCAGAAACGTTTCGGTTGTTTAGGTTTAATAAGATTTAAGATATGTGTAGAGATAGAGTATAAATGTAAAGTTTAATGAATGTGCTGGAATATTTATAAGCATCTAGAAGTGTTTTAGTGAATTTTCCTGTTTCTATATCAATTTAACAAGAAAGTCTAGTTAATTTAGACAGAAAAGAATAACGTACCAAACCTGGACCATAGTTGTGTAGTTTCACGGTTCAGGTTTCCTTTAAGGGTTAGATGAGCTTCAGAAAAACCTGCTATGTGAAAGTTATGAAATAATGAGTGATTAAAAATATTTTGTTGTCATTTTAGACTATTAGAATTCCGGTTTACTAGTGTTCAGTAAGTCAGAATTTGTAAGATAATTGTAGAAATAAGTTGAACTATACTGGAAATAAAGAATGTGTAATTTGAAGTAGAAG
Organism: Teleogryllus occipitalis; assembly: GCA_011170035.1. Classification (NCBI taxonomy): domain Eukaryota; kingdom Metazoa; phylum Arthropoda; class Insecta; order Orthoptera; family Gryllidae; genus Teleogryllus; species Teleogryllus occipitalis. The sequence continues at coordinate 66,307 of BLKR01009643.1, forward strand.
TGTTTCGGTCAGAGTAACAGAATTTAGATGATGTGTGATTACATGTTTGAGATGTGGTCGTATTTGTATTTGAAAGAAGATCTGAGATAGAATGAAGGAATTCGTATTGGTATCGAAATATTTGTAACTGAAGAAAGTGCGGAAAGTTTTGTGCATTTAATTTTGGAGAAGGTGAATGAACATTTTTATTCACTGATGTACATTTTTACTTTCTCACTTCACGAAGTTCTTCGTAAAAGGAGAAAGTTATGTAATCATGCGCCGGAAAACGGCGAATTTTCGCCAGAAAAAGTCTTATTACCGGGCTTTGGTAACGAAAAGTTGGCCAAATCCTGTTGCTAAATGTAGAAAAAATCCTCTAATACGTGGTTTAGCGAGAATCCATGTTTTGTGAATTGAGAATCCATGCTTCTTCATCCAGAAAAATCGATTGGCGGCAAAACGTTGGTCCGTCTGTGGTCAACGCTAGCGTCTAAACCGTTCAGCTGATTTTCTTCAAAATTGATACTCCTCAGTCGTTCTGAATGATCTCGTGGTTTGTGATTTACAAACGGATATTTTGATTTTTGGGGATACTTCACACGATGCATCAAAAACCTTTTCAAAATCTTCTCAATTAGGCTCCAAATTCTTCTATCAAACTTTGTCGTCCGGGAGCGTAAAGAACGGTTAAAAAATAGTGGTAGTCTCATGTTCGTTGAGACAGAGTTTTTGAAACGTGAAAAAGTGCAATTTTTGGGGGGCCTCTTCCTTCAACTATAATATTAAAAACAGAGATTGTTTTCCTCAATGAAATCTGTTCCTTAAAGACGGATCTTTAAATAAGCTCATGTTCAATTCTCCGAAAATATATTCCGTGTAACTTCCGTGTATTTTTGCGCGAAACATAGGCAATTTTTTCTCGAAAACCGTCTCAAATTTTACTTTCCCGTATACGTATGTATGTATAACAAGTATATACGAAGTGTAGAGAAAGTTATGTATTGCTGTGGAAAATCGATTTCGAGATTTCAACAGAAATACACATTTTTGGTGTCCCCTGATACCGAAAAACGGTTTTTTTCAAACGTCAGTCTGTCCTTCTGTGAACACCACTAGCGCCAAAACCATTCGTAGCATTTTTTTCCAAAATGAGATATTCCCAGGTCGATCTGGCTCGACTCGAGGCGCTGCAATTTTGGAAACGTTTCTTCAAAATTTGGGGGTACTTTACATAAAACCCCTCGGGCATTTTCAAAATTTTCTCAAAAACCGCTCCAAATTATTTCTTTAAATTTCTTGTAATAATAGAGTAAAATGGACATATAAAGGTGTATTAGGATTTTTACGGTTAACTCAAATTGCAAAATTTTAGTTTTTTCAGCGTCTTCCTACTACAAAATTGAAGATAGCGTTTTTTCCTTCATTTGAAAGGGTATAGCGGAATAAGATAGGTAACATTGGCCCCACAACCCAACTAGAAAAGGGTGGTATTATCTTATTCTACTCCCAAAATAACATAGAATTTTTTTATAATTGTTTATGTTACCATAGTGAATATCGAAAAATGTTTTTCGCCCTTTTCTCAATTTTAACGTTGTACCTCGGCGAAATTTAGATTTTTTTACATGTAACGTAACGAACTTCTTTAGACTATTTTCTAAGACATACACCAATTTCTTATGATATTTTTAATACGTAAGATCAACCAAAGGCACTATTTTCACTGAAAAACTTACTTTTAAAAAAATTGCATACATTTTTTTAGAATTTCAAGGCGAATGCTTGATTTAGGGACAAAGTGACTATTTTCATTGGATTCCTCGTCAAAGAAAAAATCGATTGCTAGCCTCAATTTCACTTTCTGGTCCACCCCTTTTTTGGACATAGAAAAGCATCAATTCCACATTTTTTATGTGCTTAATAAATTGTCATGTAAGCGCCCCATCAGTGCACAATGACCGCTATGTTCCGGCCACCGTCATCTCCATGGACATCACCATCGCGCGAAACTTTCATCACCCGCAGAATTCGCCTTAGCACACGCAAGTTTATGACTGTTTCGGCTTGTCCCGATGTTACAACTCCCGCCGAATGTTCAAAATCACTACGCGCCGATACACCATGTTATTTTCGTAGAAAACTTTACTTGCATTCCCCCTTTTAATGTCAAGCTAAAATAGCATTGGCATTCGTGCTATTAAAAACAACACGCAAAATGTCCGACAAATATTGTTTACATCGCGATAATAACAAAACTCTCTTATATCGCCACTGTTTATCAATTTACGCACGCGTTTTTTTGTTTTGTTTTTTGTTTGTTTTTTTACACAGTTCGCGCGCCGTAATTTTGCCGATTTTGCCGCCCAAAGAAGTAATATGAGTCCACACTGGTTTTAAATGACATATTGCACTAAAAGAATACTATTTGAAAGTTTATATAATGCAACTCAACTTTAAAAAATGTGGGATAGCCCCTTGTTTTACTGAGCCCTTCAATTGTTGTCTTACTGTGCATCTCTGTGAACCGATATAAACTAATCAATCTATTAACATGAAATCCAAATACAATATATACGTATACCTTACCATAAGACCGACACATATCCTTAACGACTGACCGGGAGAGGTGGCTCGGGACAACAAATAATGTCATTTCAATGCCACTGGCACGGAGGTCGTAGGTTCGAGTATTGACAATGGCAGTATTTTCGACACTAAGCAGATCGAGCCCTGTCTATGTGGAAAAGAATTCTAGCGGCCGTCTGCCTTCATTGATAGCTTTCCGTCGTTTCTCTGATCAACACCAGGCGAAAGCCGTGGCAGTACCCTACCAAACGGACTGCGTGCAATCTTTTCTTCCCATTCCTTGTTTTACCCTACCATTTACTTACACACACATGCATCTCTCTACCGCCCAAGCCCAGAGACCGGTCGGGAGCTTACGTAGAGCTTGACCCGGATGGAGGGATACCCCTCTAGTGGGAGGCACATGGTTGGGGAAAATCCCGCTAGCAGACGGTAGGTCAACTCCGGATTTTCACCATCTAGGGCGGGAAGATCACTGCTACATCCCGAGCACAGAAATGTACTACACTTACGGGACTAATGACCTTAGTCGTTGGCGCGCCCGGAATCACTATCAATCAATCAGCCTAACAGCTGCCAGTCCGTCAGTTGACAACTGTAGCGCCTAAACCGAACAGCTATTTTTTTCAAAAATTCATATTCCCTAATCGCTCAGAACGGACTGGACGCTTTGGGGGATTTTAACCGATATTTTGATTGTTGAGGGTTTTTTACATGAATCAGGCATTTACCTTTTTATGTCTCCGCCCGAGTTGGATCCAAACGGCTCTTTTGAGGGGAAGTGGTATGAGTGCCGGCATGTTAACAGAATCTGAGATCGGGTCTCGGAGGGGGAAACAATTGCTGGTTGAAAACACTTTTGCCGGTTTATCCAGTAGTATAATATTGCGTAGCATTTAGGCACAATGCGAGAAGGTATTTGCTTTGGTAGCACCACTAGTTTCGGGGGTCAAATGGCTGTCATGGGTCTGGCGGGGATTACCGATGTCCATAGGTAATCACTACTAAATACCACTAATACCCCCCCCCCTGTAATGGGGATACCCGATTTGGGTGAAAAGTCAGCAAGTCCTGTTCTCTCCTCCTCGTGGCGGCCCCTGGGTGCTCTCTGAGGTGAGAGCTTAGAGAGTAGCTAATGAGAGCAGGGCGAGGGCGAGCCTCCGGCGCCTGAAAACGGGAGCATTAGACTAAGGGAAGGAAAACCCCGACAGAAAAACCAAGGGTGGGGGGGACTCTCCAGGTGTAGTTAACCAACCTCCCTAGGGGAAGGAAACCCCAAAATCAAACCCGGTCCACCAGAGAGGGGGTTAAACATAAGGTTGGCGGCCCTATCTTGTAAAAAGAACCTTGTCACGAATCCTAACGAGATGCCTCGGAATACGGTACCTAACTCATGGAGACGACTCGGCAAAGAAACACGGCTAAAGAATAAAATAAAAATGGGAACTTGGAACATTAGAACTATGCTCCAACCAGGGAAAATGATGGAGATTGCGGAAGAAGCTACGAAATTTCAGTTTGATATTATTGCCCTTCAGGAATTAAGATGGGAAGGCCATGGTAGTATTGATAAAAATGATTTTACTCTGTACTATTCGGGACCTGAGAAACGAACTGGACTATATGGAACTGGATTTATAGTCAATAAAAGGTTGAAGAAAAGCATCCAGTCCTTTATACCATTAGGGGAGAGACTATGTAAAATCATATTAAAGGGAAGGTTTCGAAACATCACCATATTTTCTGCACTTGCTCCAGCAGAAGAAAGACCTGATGATGAGAATTTCGCCTTTTATGACAAATTGGAGAAACTATGTAACAAGTACCAAAATACCATATGAAGCTAGTATTAGGCGACTTTAACGCAAAAATAGGTAATGAAAGTATATCCATGGTGGCAGGAAAATATTCTCTCCATACAGAAACTAGTGAAAATGGACAAATGTTGACTAACTTAGCATTAGCAACAAACCTATTGATTATGAGTACATTCTTTGAGCATAAAAACATACATAAGCACACATGGAAAATACCCGGGTCTTCATCTTTTAATCAAATAGATCATGCTTTAATAAACAGACCACACTTTACATCAATAGTAGATGTTAGATCAAAAAGGGGACCGGACTGTGATTCAGATAACTACTTAGTCCAAGTACTACTGAGGGAAAAATTATCTGTCGCCAGAAGTGGGCAAGGGAGTAAGAGAAAGAAACGGAATACCGAATTGCTTCAGAAGAAGGAATATATGGAAAATTATAAGAAAATAATGGAAAATAAACTAAAGACAGTTACAGAAAATGAAGAGGAGAATGAATTAGTTGGAAATCAGTGGAAATGCATTAAAGAGGTCATAATAGATGCTGCAGAAAATACCATTGGAAGAGCACAGAGGAAACGAAGTAACGAATGGTTTGATGAAGAATGCAAAAATGCATTAAACAAGAGAAATAGAAAATTTTGATGCAAAGAGACACTAGATTAGCAAGGGAAAAATATCAACAGAGTTGAAAGGAGGCCAGCAAAATAATTCCAAGAAAGAAAAGAGAGTTTTTGAAATGTAAAGTAGAAGAAATAGAAAAGCTAAACGACACAAATGAGAGTAGGAAATTTTATCAGATGGTGAAAAATATGACCAAGGGCTATCAGGCAAGGAATAATCTTTGTCGGGACAAGCATGGAAAACTTATTGAAGACCAACAAGGAGTGTTGGAAAGATGGGCTGAATATTATAATGAGCTCTTAAACAACAATGATGAAGACTGTCATGAAGGAGAACTGCAAAAAGATCAAAGTAGAGAAACTGAAGCTGAGATAGAAACACCTACAATAGAAGAGATACGGGAAGTTGTGAAGATGTTAAAAAATGGCAAGGCACCTGGAGAAGATGAAATACCAGGTGAATTAATAAAAGCTGGCGGAGAGGAATTATTGAAGGCATTACATAAAATTATATGTAAAATATGGGAAAGGTATGAAATACCGAGAGAATGGAAAAATGGGCTTATATGTCCAATATACAAGAAAGGAGACAAACTCGATTGTAAAAACTATAGAGGAATTACACTCTTGAACACTGTATATAAGATATTTTCCAGTATAGTTCAGAGGCGATTGAACAACTTCGCTGAAAATATAATTGATGAGTATCAACGTGGATTCCGGAAAGGTAGAGGAACTACAGACCAGATATTTACTATTAGACAAATAATGGAAAAATGTTATGAGTATAACATTGATTTACATCTACTCTTCACTGACTATCAACAAGCATTTGACAGTATTAACTGGAACCAGTTGTTCAGAGTGCTAAAGGAAGATGGAATGCCAAGCAAATTGATAAGATTGATCCAAACTTGTTTGTCTGAATCTCAATGTAAAGTATACATTGCAGGGAAGATTAGCGACCCATTTAAAATAACATCGGGTGTTAAGCAAGGTGATTTGCTATCAGCTACACTATTCAACATCGCTCTCCATAGTGCTGTGAAAACATTAAATATTAGGGGCAACATCCTCTATAAGTCTAAACAATGCCTAGCATATGCTGATGATATAGCACTAATAGCAAGAAGTAAAGAGGCACTAGAAGAAATGTTTACAACATTGGAAATAAATAGCAAAACCATAGGCCTTAAAATTAATGAAAAAAAGACCAAATACTTGAAAATGTCAGCATCAGAAACTAGAAGAAAAATACAAACAATGGAGATAAATGATTACAACTTTGAAGGAGTCAGTGATTTCACATATCTTGGAGTTAATATTAACAACACAAACAATGTATCTGAAGAAATCAACAAAAGGGTGATGAAAGGTAATAAGGCCTATTATGCAAATATCCTAAAATCTGCTCTCTTGACTAGGAAAACAAAAGTCAAGTTGTATAAAACTTTAATCCGACCAATAGTAACTTACGGAGCAGAAACATGGGTCCTGAGCAATAACGACATCGAGACAGTACGTAGATTTGAAAGGAAAATTGTAAGGAGAATATATGGAGCTGTAAAAGATAGAGAAAGATGGAGGATAAGATCTAATGAAATAAACGATATACTTGAAGATCAAGATATAATTAGATTCATAAAATCTCGCAGAATTTCTTGGTTGGGACACGTGCAGAGAATGGGAGTGGAAAGAATGCCTAAACATATACATAAAAATAACATTCTGGGCGTACGAAAACGTGGCAGGCCCAGAAAAAGTTGGATCCAGGATGTTGTGGATGACCTGAAAACAATGAAAGTCACTGGATGGTGGGAGAAGGCCGAAAGAAGAGAGGAATGGAGGCAGATCGTGAAGGCAGCCTTGGCCCACATCGGGCTGTAGTGCTTTGGAAGAAGAGAAGAAGAAGCACCACTAGTTTCATACTTTCTTCTATTCTTTCCTTTGGAGAATATTATTGGTTGTATGTTACTATTTGCTGAAATATTTTTGTTCTTGTTACAAGTAACATACCTGTTTACTGAATTAATCATGGACAGAACATTAGATATTTCATTAATTGTTCTTCGTTGCAGGGTTGCAGTGTTCAATGGAGTATTTTCCATTTTCTAAAATTGGAATTATTTATGTATTATCAATATTGTGAAATTCTTTGCCATAGTATTCTTTAAAGTTCAGTTACTTCCAAACCCATTTGATGTCACCACAAATACGTTCAACGCAGCCTAACATGAATAAAGATCAGACACAGCAGTGCAGATCAACTGAGGGTCCTTAATAGTGAAGGTGCACAACGAATTTACTGAGCTATGGACATTTCAAAACGATCTATTTTTATGGTTTTAAAGTAAAATTGGTCATATTCGGATAAATGTGGCATACTGTTTGAGCCAAATAAGTTACGTTCGATGATCATAAAATTATTGCGGAAAATAGCGAATAAATATTATTTAATGGTATTTTTATCAACAGATATTTGGCTGAGGTGGTGTCCACGTTATCTCGCAACAATTTTATTATCATCAGACATTATTTATTTGACTAAAAGAATGAGACACATTAGTCCGCATATTGTCATTTTCACGTTAATATCATAGAAAGAGACACTTTTCAAATCGTCATAGCTCTGTAAGTTCTAATACCAAATACTTTTAATTTAGACAAAATTAAAGGGCAAAAATTACGTCGTGAGCCAACACTGTTAAAATCCCAAATTTGAGCTGCACTGCTGTGTCTGATTTCTCTATTCACTGTTAGGCTGCATTGAGCAAATTTGTGGAGACATCAAACGGGTTTGGAACTTACTAGGCCACGGAAGAACACGGAAGTCCATGGGCTATTTTTCGTCTCTGTTTGAGTGCGTGCAACAGTGGCCATGTCATCGCGCCTGCTCTGCACCACGCGCCGCCCGGGCCCGCGCCGCTGAAGGAGGTCCACTCATCAATGCATTCTCAAAAGACGTCCTTCCTTTCTTCTGATTTCTTCTGCATTTCAAATATATATGAATAGAATCTTCGACTGCAGAAGAAAATAAAATGCAGGAAACGGTATTTCAAGTACCGGAATTAAGTTTTGAAGCTGCAAATTACACAATTGATACAGTGGAATAATACGATCACAGAACCACTTACCTCGAGACAAATACTAGAGGATGAATTGAGAAAAATCGTATTTAAATATTGCACATTTAAAAGTCAGTTACAGTTACCTTACCACACTCAAGCAGTCGAGTGTCATGTGAAAATTCTAACCGAAGCTTCTCTAGTCAGCGCATATGATGCAAGACAATGGAAGATAATAAGTTTGGCAAGGTCAAGAAAATCCATGCCAAATATTGAAACAAAAAAAGACTATGTGTTGACAAACAACTGAAAGAAAATTTAAAAATTCAAAGTAGAAATAAAAACATTGAAGTAATTATTTGTTGTTTTCTTTTCAAATACAGTTTTTTATGAAATACTTTTCCTAAAAATGCTGTTACTTGTAAACCTGTTTCCATCCTATGACGCGGATGAGCTCCTTAGCTATTTTTTTAAGAGCACGACATTTTTTCGTTAAAATAATATGCAAATGTACAATTTTTCATTTTCCTGTAACAGTAAAACAAGTTCACCAGATTTAATCAGCAATTTAAGCCAGACTTTTTATTTTCATTAATCATTTTCACGAATATATTTTAAACTTTCAAATTTATTTAATATTGAGAAAAACGTCATTTAGTTTCTATTTTTTTGCTCGAAGAATTGTCATTGCTCGCAACCGTGCGGTGCAGAATCGGCCGTCGCTCCTGCTGCGCCGTGTGCTGGCTAGTTTCCCGGGTGCGTGAGCCTTGCGCTTGGAAGTACTAAAAAATCTCATTAAGTAAAGTTTTGAAATGCAGAAGAAATCTGAAAAAAGGGTGGCTTTTCAGAATGCATTAATGAGTGTGCCTCCAGCGGCGCGCGGGGCCGGCTGGCGGACGCGATGACACCGATGACACAGGCACTATTGCACACACCAAAACAAAGACGAAAAAATAGCTCACAGGCTTCCAAATCCCATAAAGTGTTCTTTAAAGTCTAGTAACTTCTAACCCCGTTTGATGTCTCCACACATATGTTCAATGTAGCAGATAAAGCAGTGCGGCTCGAATGAGGATCATTAACAGTGATGGCGTGCGACGAAATATTTGCCAATTGGAGTGACATACTTTAAATGTTTGAAGGCAAGTTCTTAGAGTAGAAATTTTAAGCTTTAATTTTATTTCAATTAAAATAATTTTGAATAGAAACTTTTGAGTTATAGCAATTTGAAAAGTGTCTATTTCTAGAGTTTTAACGTAAAAATGACTATATTCCAACTAATGTGGCACACTGGGTCAAACAAGTACGGTTTAATGTTAAAAATGTTGTGGAATAACGTGAGCATCACCTCAGCGAAAACTCCGTTGATGAAAATATAATTAATTATTATTTATTCATTATTTTCTAAAAAGGAGCGAAAAATGCCGAAAATGAGGTGTGTATGGAGTTTGTGGCACCCCGAAACAGACTTTAAAAACAGTTTTATTGGTGCTTACGTTGTTTTTGCACCTAAACTAACTTTTTCATTAAGCCATTGCATTCAACTTTTCTCTATACAGCCTAATATACAATCAAGTATTAATACCATGACCGAAATTAGTCGTATTGTAGCAGCTGGTGTGGTGTATATCAATAGATTTGCGAAAAAAAGGAAAAAGTAAATCTCACCCAAGAGGAAGGGAAAAAGTGAACGAAAGAGAGCTACGAAGTTTTGTTCCGTCTTATGCTAAGAAAAGAATGCATCGTCTCAACCAAGAAGTGTTGTCCAGAGGATGGAGTACAAAAGGGTACAGGCGAATAAGGCGGTGAAAAGTGCCCCAAACCAAATCTATAGTCGCGATGCTCATATGAGAGTGATTTAAAAAAATGCTGTAGATTCTCAAAAAATCAGCCTCCTGGGACAATTTGTTGTAGAAATACAACAAACGTGTTTTTAATGTTTTATTTTTTCTCAGCTTCTATTGCATGTATCAGACTGAAAAAAATAAAGAGACGGGGAAAATAGTTGAATTTGAAGGTAGTTTTGTGAACCAACTTTGACGCCAAATTCATATAAAAAAAATAAATAAAGTTTTGAAATTGTTTTTCGACGTGATAACGTTGTTGTACCGTCTCAGTTCCCCCCCCCCCCCAGAACATGTCTTGTAACATTCTATAACAAATATTTTTTTCAAAATTTTAAACAATGTGGACGATAGAGAAAAAAATTAAAACATCAATTTCATCAGTTTAAAAATTTGAATATCGACCCAAATGTGATTAGAATTTTTTTTCGCCAATCTTCAGATTTATTAACATACTTAGAAATATTATATAGAGACTTCCAGGTAGCAGCCTTATCACCGGTCTTGCCTGCATACAGGTTAGTAATCAGGGAAACCTGATTAGTTCCCTTAACCTTATCAGGGAAAATTAATTACTATCAACCTCCAAAATTATTATTAGAGATGTGATTTATATGTAATATCAAGTGGGGAAATATGTACATTTATATGTAGCGAAAATCGGGAAAACGTGTAGAAAAATAGAAAGTAGTAAAATTCTCAAAAATATGTAATATAATACATTTTATGTCAGATTTTTTTTATTTATTTTATTTTACGTCAAAAAACAGTTAAAAAACTGCGTATGACGGGCTATGGGGAAAAGTGAATTGTGTGCACATTTTCAAAATTCTTCAATAATTCAATTCAAAATTTCTTCCCTACACTAAATCATATACTAAAGTTTTGAATTTTGAAAGGGAGAAAAAACAAACAAAAAAACTCCCATATAATAAAATCTATTTTCAAGGATAAATAAGCAATAAATTTTGAATTTTGAAAGGGAGAAAAAAACAAACAAAAAAACTCCCATGTAATAAAATCTATTTTCAAGGATAAATAAGCAATAAATTTTGGCTCTTATTACTTCCTGCCGCGACAACGTGGAAACGATAATTTGAATAATTGTATTTCCCACTGAATTCTAGAAGACGTGCACAGAAAATGAAGTTACATTTATGTCCAGAAGCAAAACAAGGGGCCATCTCAGCATTTGCTCAATGGATCAGGGAAACTGGACGAAAAACCTGATCGAGATGGGGGTCATTGACCCGGAAGCTGTGTTACAATAGTTGTTACAGGTTGTTTATACTCATTTATACAGTCCAAATGGTAATTAATGCATTATGTATCATTGTTAAAATTAATGTTACTTTTCTTGTGATGCTCAGTATAGTCTCTAATTGTATAGAAACAGTTATGCAGCAGAAACGATTTCACTTGGGATTTAAACTTTTCTATTGAATTTAATCGTTTAATGTCATCTGGCAAAGTGTTGTAAAATAATGTACATGTATTGTATGTGAATTTTTTGTAATGAGCTGTTGATACTGTCACCTGATGAATATGATTTCTACGTCGAGTGTTATAGTAATAGACTTCGGCATTTTCTGAAAATATATTCCCGCCCTTAAGCAAGTCATTTTTTACAAAAACCACTGATTCGTAAATAAAAAGACACGGTAATGGTAGAATTCCTAGATTAATGAAGAGAGGCTTACATGAATCACGTGGGTGGGATTTGGTTATTATTCGTACAATTCGTTTTTGTAATCTAAAAGTCTGGGAGCTATAAGATGTATTTCCCCAGAATATTATGCCATATCTCAGGCGGGAATGAACATTCGCGAAGTATACACAACGAGCAGTATGAAGGCTGACTGAATTTGCAAGAATTCTGAACGCGTAGCATAATGAACTTAATTTTGTGTTCAATTCATTTAAATGGACGTTCCATTTAAGGTTTGACTGAATTGAGAGACCTAAAAATTTTGTTGCCTTAACATCAGTCAATGGTACACTGTTCATTTTCAATGGAGCACAGAATTGTTTATTTGAAATGGAAAACTGCATTAAAACCGTTTTCTTTTCGTTTACTATTAATTTGTTATTTCGGAACCAATTTGAAACATCTGATATTGTACTATTTACGGTTTCTTTATTGCAAAGGATGTTCGTATCATCCGCAAAGAGAATCGTTCTTCCGTTTCGAATCGTCGAGGGCATATCGTTTACGTAAAGTAGGAACAGAATAGGGCCTAAAATCGATCCTTGAGGAACTCCACATGCAACGGGCAAAGAGTCGGAAAGGTGCGTACGTAATGTTCCATCATTCCAGTAAGGTATTTCAACTTTCTGAGATCGTTGTTTAAGGTACGAACATAACCAATCTAGAGCAATACCACGGATTCCATATGAAGGTAATTTTGAAAGTAAAATGTCATGATCAATGATGTCAAAAGCTTTTGAGAGATCTAAAAATAATCCAATAGGTGCCTCGTTTTGATCTAATGATGAGGCGACATCTTTAAGAAAAGAAAATATAGCTGTTTCCGTTGATTTTGATTTTCTAAATCCATGTTGGCAATCTGAAAGCGCGTCGTGTTTACTGAGAAACGTTTCCATTCGTACGTAAAAAAGTCTCTCTAATATTTTTGAAAAAACTGATAGAAGAGAGATGGGCCGATAATTTTGAATTTCATTTTTGTTGCCTTTTTTGAAGAGCGGCTTAATTTTAGCTGTTTTGAAAATATCTGGAAACGTTGCAGTGCATAAAGATGCATTAAATATGTGAGTTAACGGGTGTATAATGGCATACGCACAAGTCTTTAACAAAGAATCTGGGAAATCATCTAAACCGGACGAATATTTATTTTTTAGTTTACCGATTATTTTGAGATTCATATTTACATTTATCATATTTATTTTGAGATTCATATTTATTTTGAGATTCATATTTACATGAATATACATTTACTAATTAAACTTGGCAGCACTCATATATTTCTCCAAGTTCTCTGGGATCAGTGATTAACGTCGGACGACAGTATACTTTTTATACGGAGAGAACGATCTCTCTACATCAGATGAGTGTATTTGAGATAAGGAATTTTCTTCCGCGATATATCTTCACAAATATCAATTACGTCCCCTCTTAAAATTATACTCACACCGAGAAATGGCGAATATCCAGGGCTTCTATTCAATACCATTTCTAGTCCACTGAGTACACTGGCACCAATTTCTCCCTCGACAGCCTTCAGTTTTTCGACAGAATTTTCCATTATGGCAATAAATTCTTGCAGAGGAAGTCCTTGAAGTCTCCCGTTATTTGATGCTTTCTGGGAGCCAGACGAAATTACTCCTGATGTAGGCCACTGAACAGATCACGTTGGAATCAGTGCAAGCGCTTTTAGCTTCGCGAATAGAAAGAGCACATTCAGAATCAAAAGAATCAACTATCGATTTAATTTCTACTACATGCTCACTTAAATAAATTACTGCTCCAATCCACGTTCTCCATCTTGTTAATACTGGTTAAGATGGCAATGACACATTCGGTAGCTGCTGTTGGTAACGTAGCACTCGTTCGGGCGCTTTTAAAAACAAATTTATCTTGCAGAAATTAATTTGTTCACATCTGTGAATTTACTTATAATATTTCGGCAAAACGTTGCAGTCCATAAGCCGAGCACATCAAATGGGCCATGTTAGGATAAAACACCTTTAATGCAGTAGCTGCTTTAGGTATAAATACAGCAGCATCTGAATAGAAAACTAGCACATTCTCATCTTTCACAGGTAACAGTGATTTATTTGTCCAGTTCTTTGCAGTAGATCAAGCACGGATTCGAAGAACAGTCTGGCTCTAGCTCTCCTACCATGACCTTCACAAAACGAACTTACACTTTTTTTATATCATACTACTTACTAAATCAAAAAATACTCATTAAAAAGATGAACAATTGTGAAGTTTAATACCCCCGAAAAAAATTGCAATCGTATTTTTAAATATCCACAAAGAAGAAAATACTAAAATATGCAAATTTATATCAAATGGTTCAAATTACGTAAAATGCATAAAAAATAAAATTGAATCAAAATTAACCTCATAAACTGAGACGTACGTCTCCGCGGTCCCGTCTCCGAAGCCCATGTTTTGTGAGAAAGAAGCCTTTGTAGTGGAAATATTTTATAGTCTTTTACGACTGAGTCCCCCCCCCCAAAAAAAACTTGTAAATCGTCGCTGACATATGCAGACATAGACAGAGAGCCCCCTGTTTCCAGTGCAACTGCCACGCGACAAATGCACCGCCCCTCGTAACCCAAATGTCGCCAAAATTGTTGCAGAGGAGGCGATTTACAATGTCACGCGTATTTGACCGCGAGTCCGGACATTCTCGAAAGACACTGGCCCTTTTCACCGACTCCGGGCCGTTGTGAGCATCTCCGCAAGCGCTGCTAATAGACGTGGTCTTTATCGTACCACGCTGGGAGCTGGCCTACGTCGATCTCTTGTGTTCAGAAACGAAGCACGAAGAAAGAAACGTCAATCACACCAGGCCCAATGACAGCCCGTTACTCCTTTTAATACAGCAATAACACACATAAAAAACCGAACAAAATGTGAACGTTAACCTACTTTGTCCGAGATTCTGAGAAAAATCGAAGAAAGGGAGGTTCATTCGACTAATCACACGAAAAAGTTAAAGGAAGCTTCCAAGAGCTTGCCCGCGTGCAACGTCCGCAAATGGGTGAATTCGACACCCCTGCGAGTCCCGCGTCTCAAAATTATTACGCTCCCATTGGGAGAGAAGAGAACAGACGGTCCGGGCTCTAGATTTTGCGGGGGAAGTACAAGCTTCTAGGTGGGAGAGCTTCGCAGGGCCACTTAGCTGACAGACTAAGCATTTGTATTTTAAATGAGAAGAAATTTAAATGATTTATTAAGCAATGTATTTTAAATGAGATAAATAAATAGCAGCTACAGTCAGATGCAGCAGAAAAGCATCTGTGTAGGTACACGCAAAAGATTCAAATAATGAATCACAATGTGCAATCTCTTTCAAATAAAAGAGAATTTATCGAGGCAGCATTACAGTGTGATCTGAGTCAAATAGACGTTTTTTGCTTTACAGTACATTGGTTATCTCATAATGATCTAAACACACTCTAAATTCTTAGTTTTGACCTTGCAGGATCTTATTGTAGAGCGAGGGAATCAAATAAGGGCCCTGCTTACGGAAGTTCGTGTATTTCTTCTTCTTGTCAGAATTCAATTTTTATGCACTTGAAAAGTTTTTGAAATAACAGTCGTGCATCTTACTACGCTCCAAATTATCTTACTTTGCATCTACAAACCTCCAACAAAGCGAGCTTTAGATTATTTCAATTTCTTAGAAAATATAGAGATAATTCTGAACAAAATTAGTAAGCTCTCTTTTAAATCCATTGATTGATTTTTTCGTGTTTCCGGGCGCGTCAACTGCTCTGGTCATTAGTCCCGTTAGTGTAATGCGTGTATTTTTTTTCTCGGGAGATGGCGGTGATCTTCCCCCGCTGGATGGCGAGATCCGGCGCCGACCTACCGTCGGCTAGTGGGGTTTCCCCCTAACCAGGACCCTGCAACCAGCGGGGCACCGCCCTAGCCGGGTCAAACTCTAAGCTCCCGACCGGTCTCCCGGGATATGTGGTTGTGTAGTGCATGTTAGTGTGTGTGTGTAAGGGGAGAGGATAGGACAAGGAATGGGAAGGACAGATCGCGCGCGGTCCGTGGCCCGTTTGATAGGGTACTGCTCCGGCATTCGCCTGGTGTTGATCGGAGAAACCACGGAAAACTACCGATCAGAGCAGCCGGCCGTTAGAATTCTCCTCCAGACAGCGACTTAATTCTACCTAGCTGAAAAGCTAGTGTCGAAAAAACTGCCGCCGTCAGGACTCGAACCTAGGACCTCCCGGTCAGATGCGCTGCAGTGACATCAGTTGATGCACTGAGCTACCGCTCCCAGTTTTAAATCCATTGTTGCATGTGGAGATTTCAATATTGATTTTCTGAGCGAACCCCAAGAAAAAGAGCAGATTCTCAATTTAATTCATTCTTTTAATTTAGATATTACAGTGAACGTACCTACACTTAAATCACAAACAGCAATAAATAAAATTATAATTAACAAAACCACAACTAGATATGAAATAATAACGAATAATAAAGGTTACAGTGATCACGATGTACAAATTCTTACAATTACTAATAACATGTATACTGACACAAATAAAACACGCATGTTCAGAGCATTTACTAAAGTTAACATAAAATTATTTACGGACTACTTGCTGAAGGAATCATGGGAGGCAGTTTATAACGCTATTGACACAGATTAAAAATATAATTTATTTTCCTCAAAGCTTTCATTTTAACGCGTACTTTCCTATTAAAAAGAGAAAATTAAACATTTCACGAAAACGCATACATGGATTACAGAAGTAATTAAAACATCGTGTAAAAACAAATGTACGCTCCACTTTATTTCTAAACATCATTACGCATCACCCGGTTTCCATGACTACTTCCGAGAATATAAAAGAATTTTAAGGAAAATTATAGTTCAGGCAAAAATAATGAAAAATGAGGATATTTTGAACGCTAGAAACAAAACTAAAGCAATGTGGAAAATCGTAAAAAATACGACCACATCATCACGATATTTCGTAGAGAATGTTGTTTTAAAGGATAATGAAAGAGAAACAAGTCATCCACAAAAATTTGCGAATATCTTCAACCAACACTTTTCTACAATTGCGGTTGATCTAACGAAGGGACTAAAACCACAAAATTCAAATTCATATGCTTCTCAAAAAAAATTCGGCACGATGTTTATTTACGAAACTTCTTCCAACGAAATCCTCCCAATAGACAGTAAACTAAAAAATAAATATTCATCTAGTTTAAATGAATTTCCAGATTGTTTATTAAAAAGTGTGCACCTGCCATTATACACCCAAAACTCACATTTTCTATGCTTCCTTGTGCACAGGAATATTTCCAGATATTTTCAAAACAGCAAAAATTAAGCCACTTTTAAAAAAGGGAACAAAAATGAAATTCAAAATTACCGGCCAAATTCTCTTTTGTCAGTTTTCTCAAAAATATTAGAGAGGCATTTTCTAGGAAACTTTTCTCAGGAAAAACGAAGCGTTTTCAGCCTCTCAGCACGGTTTTAGAAATTCAAAATCTACGGAAACTGCCATTTTTTCTTTCCTTAAAGATGTTTCTTCATCAATGGACAAAAATTAAGAACCCATTGGGATATTTTTAGATCTTTCGAAAGCTTTTGACGTTATTAACCATAACATCTTTCTCTCAAAATTATCTTCTTATGGAATTCGTGGTATTGCCCTAGACTGGATAACCTCGTACCTTAAACATCGATCTCAAAGAGTAGAAACACCGTTCTGGCACGAAATGACATTATTTACTTACCTTTCCAATTCTTTGCCAATTGAATAGGGTCCCACAAGGTTCGATCTTAGGTCCTATCCTCTTTCTGTTCTACGTAAACGATATTACCTCATCTATTAAAAATGGAAGAACAGTTGTTTGCCAATGACAAGAATGTTCTTTGCAAGAAAGAAACAATAAATAGTACAATTGCAGAAGTTTCAAATTGGTTATGTAACAAAGGAAAAACTGTCTCGATGCAATTTTGGGTTTCAAATCGGCAATCGTATGCTCCATTGAAAATGAACAATATGCAATTAGCTAATGTAAAGGTAACAGAATTTCTAGGTCTCTAAATTAAATCAAACCTAAAATGGAATGTACGCTTTCCCTCACAAAAAAATTACCGGCAAAATTCTATCTTCCCAACCGCGCCGACAAACGTGGACACCCCATGCCCAGGGGGAGGGACGCGTTGACCAATCGCTACAATGTAGAACCACAGTTGTCTGCGATTGGTACAACATCCCAAGGGGCAGAATGAACGCTGTCTCAGGGGGAGGGGGCTAGTTCGTGTACAAGACGGAAATATGGTCATATTTCCCTGCCGAAGGAGAGATTTTGCCTGCGCGTACGCCACGACGAAAAAATATTTCTAAGCGGGGTTTTCCGTCCAGAATTATTGTCCATAGACCAGTAAATATTTATCATTTTAGCAACAATTATTCTAACTTTTAGTTATTGATTTGACACTCCTGTCAAACTGCTATTTTGAGATGTTCATTTCAGGCACAATTTGCGGAGCCTTCCCGGCCGTTCCAACGCATATTTCAAATTTGTTTATAAAATTATAAATTGTTGCAAAATTGTTAATTCGAGGTTTTTGGTTCGGGACTTCGGAAGACTCTCCCCCTTTAGATTTGCAAAATTTGGAAATTGTTTATAAATTTGCAATTGTTGCAAATTTTTTGTCTAATCTGAATGGCGTTTAAATGCGATGCAAAATTCCGGAATCCGTTCGGTGCTATCACATTTCGTTCTCGCGATATATGTAATTGTTTATAAGAAATTAACATCTTGGTAGACCCCATTGTTTGCGCTTAATTCATTCGCTCTATACAAGCATACTGAAAAAACAGTTCTCCAATGTCGCGCTTTTGCCTGCCACATACGCTTAAAATGCACTTACTTGTAAACAAATTGTGTCCAATTTAATTATGCTACATTCGTACTTTTACGGCATAAGCATAACTTTTATTTTGTTTTTATATTCTCTTTTAAGTCCTGCAATTTGCAAGTCGATATATTTATCAAATAAAAAAGAAATTGATTATAAAAAAATATTTTTCAAGGTGCATTACGCCCAAACAATTGTTTCTGCTTTTCTATCAAAGGGATGTTGAGCAACTGTTTGTTATTGTTTACAGTTCTGCAAATATCTATGACGTAGCATTTTCTAGTGAAAATACTTAGAACGAACTTGGTGGTCAAGTTATATTATCTTCCCAACACATTTCAGTTTCAATCCCACAAATATCGGCAGAGTTCGAAGGTGGTTTGTTGGACGCTACTCTGCACTCTATGAAACTCCCGAAACCTTGAATTTTGCACGACCATCTTTACAGGAAGGACGTAGCGGTTTATCAAAAGAAAACGGACCATTCAAGGTATCTCAATATCAATCGTTGAAAAAGTGTAACCAATAAAATCTACCTCTAAGGAAAATATGAAGTAATCAATGTTATCACCGCTTAACATTGTGTTTACTATTTCGATATTTTCAACATCCCAATAACCTATAGAAAACGAATGTTTTTCAGGTTATTATAAAAAAATTCAATAAATATATGCATTTATTCACTTTATTATTTGTAAAACGCTGAAAAATCTAAGATGTTATTTTAATCTGTGTGTTCAGCAGAGGTCTGAGATTAAAACAAAAACTGACAAGCAGAGAAAATTAAACTAAATGTGAGTGATTGAAGAAGTTGAATCATCAAATAAAAACCAATGTTTCTTGCATCTTATAATCCCACATTGTTTAATAAACATGTAATTACATGTGATAAATATATTTAAACCTGCAAATTAATGAAAATTTTGAAAAGTAAAATTATCAATAAAACTTTCATTCATCTTATTACAATACAAAATTGGAGAATTATCAAACAAGAATTAACAACCAATTGAATATTGTAATACAATTACGATTTGAATATCATAGAAAGTTAGACGCAATTTGTCAAAATTCAAGTGAACTATAAATTTTATTTAAATTTGATTTTTTGTCCTATGAAAAATGACATTTTACACTACTTTGTTGACAGTTCTAATACCATGGGTTTGTTCTAATACTACTTGCAGTACGCAAATTATTATTTTTTGTATTAATGAAGTATACATGTATGCAGGGCTTGATTTCTGCCGGAACACGTTCCGGTACCTTAGGAATAATTATTAACTAATATTATATATAAATAACTATTGCTATTACATTAATAATCAATTTGAGGAGCGTTCCGGCATCTAAAATTTAAAAAATAAAGCACTGGATCTATGTATCATAATAACTCTTATTGCGACGATCTCAGTTTCGTCAAGTTTGACTTTAGACAATGAAAGTGAATGTTCAAACAAAGTTTACCCATCTAAATAAAGTTTATCTTCCTATAAATACTATTTAGACAGTATGTCTATACGTACTATTTAGACAAAACAAGTGCTGGTTCAACACCACATACTTTCATGTCTTATTTGCAAAAGCTACGCAATATACAATACGGCCTACGTGAACTTGCAAAATTATTTATTTCAGCAGCAATTATTTTCTCCTCGCTTCACCACCTTCACCTCGCTTCACACAGCTGAACTTACTCCTTCCCGACGCAAAAAGAAAGTGAAACATTTGCATTTACAGTTCTTAAAAATTCAGTGTTTAATTTACATTAATTCAAGATCTACTTTAAAAAACTGAATTCATGATGGAAAAAATCTCTAAATATCTTTCGTCAATATTGCTTTTCGACAATGTTAGTATTTGTTTGCAATTTTCCAAAGTTGAGACTGTTCGCCCAAAATTGGACGTGCGACATTTTTAAACGTCTTTTGCTTCGAGGAATAGATTTATAGAAAAACAATTGGAGCTCTTTTTGAGAAAATTTGGAAAGTATTATGGGTTTCGGTGTAAAGTACCGTCAAAATTAAAAGATTCGTTTCAAATTCGAGGATTAGTGACATCAGCCAGATCGTTCAAGGAATATCCATTTTGGTGAAAATCGTATTTACTTTAGGCTCAAGAATTATCCATACGTAGACGGACTGACGAAGAGGTTTCTCGAAATCACTTTTTCAGGTTCAAAACAATCGTTTTGACCGCCCTGTGTATAAAAAGTAATATACGAACACGATCAACAATTCTCTTTTTTCGAGATAGCAATATGCAAGAAACGTTTTTTCTATACAAATTTCGACACTTTCTCCTGCAGTATTACATAATTCTCTCTTTACACATAGTATATGTGGCGATAAAAATATCCTAATGTTGCTAGGATTTAAACTCGGGCCCTTCTAATCCCACTTATGGCTCGAACGCACTACGCTATCACAACCATTGCTCGTCACGTTCTCCAGGCGCATTTATTACGAAAATAATGTGATGTGGCGGCCTGGATGGCCGAGGTGGCTAAGAGCGAGTACCGACTCAGCGCTTCGGTCCGAAGGGTCGCGGGTTCGAGTCCCGCCTTGGGCATGGCTGTTTGTCCCTTGACTTTGTGTGTGTGTTGTCGCGGAGGGCCTCGCGTTCTGCTGACCCCAGATCAGAGGAGCCCGCCAGAGTGTTTGTCTAGTGTATTGGTCGAATGTGCGTCCCTTCGGGACGTAAAGGGTAAACGACCGTTGGCTGGATAAAAGCCCCAGGGAAAAGTATAATGTGATATTCATTGCACTTAGTTTTTTATTAGAGAAATGTACTCCATGTGTCAAGGACATCAAATTCCAAATAGAAATGCAAAGGAAGAAAACACGCAACTACATAGCTCATTTTAGTTAGAAATATTTTCAATAAAATACTGAGTTCTGTAGAACTCTTTCAGCAGGTCGTTCCCGGCCTTATCTTTCGTCGACTATCGCCAAGGTTCAAGTACGTCACAGATCAAAGTTGCGATAACGCTAGACTATCACGCGCAGTAATGCAGTCGTTCTGAAATGAGAATCGCAATAGCGGCAAATTTATACCTGATTCCTGAAGACATTAACACGCTAAAATATCTAGTGGCGCCTGAAAAGCTCATTCTTTCTGTGATTTATATAAAGGTTGCGAATGATTATAACTGTACTATTAACCGCAAAAGTGTTTTCTACCCGCAAAAATTATTCGCCACGGATGAGATTCGATCTCAGGTACTCAAGTTTCCCCAGCAGTCGTCTTACGTATTACACCAGAGACACCCTTCTTTTTCCTTTTCATCTTCACTGTCAAGGGTTAGGCTAATAGCCTGTTCCGTCTTCACTTCAACCATCTTTTCCTTGGACGTCCTATTTCTCTTCTTGCTAAAGGTGTACAAGATAATACTGATTTTGTTATTGTTGTATTATCCATTCTTCGTATATGTTGTATCCAGCGTTGTTTATTTTCTTTAATACGGTAATTCATGGAAAATATGTTTAGATAGATCTAATCTCATTTCTTATTTAATTAAAATCGAGCAACCTTTCACTCTCCTGAGGAATTTCATTTCAGCTGTTGGGATTCGTTGTTGCTCTTTTGCTGTTAGACTCCATGATTCGCTTCCGTATGTTAGCATTGGTGCTGTCATTACCTAATAAAATGTCATTCTAGTTACTTTCATCGTTTAATTTTTTAAATTTCTATGAATAGTTCCACACATCTTTTGATATTTATTTAGCTTATTTTGCACATCATTTTCCCTTTAATAGCTGATGTCGCAGCCCAAGAAATTAAAATGTGACACCTTTTCCATTTTCTGCTTGTTTATAACAATTTTGGAACGTATAGGGTATTTCCCATTAAAAGCCATAACTTTCGTCTTCTTAACAGATATTTTAAAATCATAGTGATCACATATCTGGTTAAAGCGGAATATAGATTTTTGCACATCATTTTCTGTTTTTTGTATAATTATTTGATCATCTGCAAACATTAAAGTATTTATGCATTTACTTTGGGGGTGTGGCTTTATTTCTGGATTTATTTCAATTTTCCATTGTGTTATGATATCATCTATATACATTAAATAGAGTAAGTGATAACGTGCACCGTTGTCTCAGTCCTTTATTAATTTTCATTGCATCCGTTTTTTTCTTCCAGTATTAATTATAATTTGGGTATTTTTATAAAGGCTTTTTATTACATTTATTAAATTTTTGGGTACCCTCTTTTCTTCATAATATTCCACAATATTTTTCTGTTAACTCGATCGAATGCTTTTTCGTAGTGTCTCGAGGTTGAATTCTCTTCTTTTCTCTATTAGTTGTCGTATTATTATGTTGTCTTGACATGATCTTCCCTTCCTGAAGCCATTTTGTTCATCTGTTAACAAAACATCTACAATTATCTTTAGTCTATTATTGATAATACTTGCATATATCTTATAGGTTGTGTTTAGAAGGCTTATTCCCCGATAGTTCTCACATTAGTTTCTTTCTCCTTTTTTATAGAGTAATATAACCTCCGCAGTTTCCCATGCAGTTGGTATTTCATGGGATTTCCAGCATTCATTTATCAGATGTAAGAGCCTGAATTCTAGAAGTCCCCCATAATTGATAAATTCTGAATTTATTCCATCTATACCTGGTGCTTTTCAATTTTTCATTTGGTGTATAGCTTCTTGTAATTCGTCAAGTGTTATATTATCTCCTAGGTAATCGCATTTAAACGCCATTCAGATGAGACAATAAAAGAATTTGCAACAATTGCAAATTTATAAACAATTTCCAAATTTTGCAAATCTAAAGGGGGAGAGTCTCCCGATGTCTCAGAACCAAAAACCGCGAATTAACAATTTTGCAACAATTTTATAAACAAATTCGAAATATGCGTTAGAACGGCCAGGAAGGCTCCGCAAATTGTGCCTGAAATGAACATATCAAAATAGCAGTTTGACAGGAGTTACAAATCGATAACAAATAACAAGTCATGTACTTCAGCTTCCGTGTCAATGACCCCCATCTCGATCGGGTTTTTGTCCAGTTTCCCTGCTCCATTGAGCAAATGCTGAGATGGACCCTTGATTTGCTTCAGAGCGTAAATGTAGCTTCACTATGCGCACGTTTTGTTGAGCTTTCCTTTTGCTTGTAGTGGTAGTAGAGATTAGGGTGAGTTTCTATTTCGTTGGCCATACAGAAAAATCAAATCTGTTCGTTCGTTTACCGTTACAAAGAAGTTTTCTATAATTCGGCAACGAAAATATATAGTTTTGAAATGATAATCGCTCGCTTTTTTCAATTTATTATTATTACTATAATTTTTTCATTCTTCAACTATTAATAGTTAAATTCTTGGGAAGGGATTCTGAAACTCAAAAAAGCGTGCGCAGATTATTCTTTCCCCCATACGTTACATATAGGTTTTCACTAAATTAATTAATTAATTAATTAATTAATTAATTAATAGACTACTTCGAAGACTTAACAGACCGACTTCTTCAAAGACTGAAGTGATTCAACTAACAAACTTAACTTCCAACATTCAACTGACTATTACATGTTCATCGCTGAACTGCAATACTTCGCGAGACGAAACTCCGTGATTTCAAATCTAACTGCATCTCTAGACTCGTAAAACTTGACTTCAAGACTGCCATGCGACAGCAGGTTTCACGCTGCTGGAACTGCAAACATAACTCTATTACGTACGGCGCTTCTTCATTTCCGCAACGTACGAATGACAGCACATCTCACCGGACCAAACGTTGCGCGTGAAATATTCAATTACTGACATGCCGTCGGCGTAAAAAGTCTTGAGATCACGCGAGTTCGGTCACCGACCACAGGAAACGTGAGTGCTGCAAACTTCCATCAAGGCCTCCCGCTACTGCTGCCTCCGGGCAACGAAGGCCAGGCTGCCGGCGCGGTCACCGCAGTCTTTCGGCCTACGCTCGCCTTGCCAACCCCGGGATCACAAATGAAACACAATAGCCGACAGTGGCCGATCTTCATCGCCAGGACAACCTCCGCGCCCCGAAAGCTGATTCACGAGACTTCAATGTAAGTATGAACTACTTTGTTCATTGTAATAAAAAATAGGAAAGATTTGTATTTGTTGTAATTGTTTTAAATAAATTGTAATTAATTGTAAATAAAAATAGGAAAGATAATTCGTAAAGTGGAGTTTTGAAAAGGAGTCAAGTCTAGCTCCATTATATGCTACCTTTATGAGTGGATTTCACTCTATTCTGAAAAGAAATTTAAAGAAAAACATTGGAACCATTGTTGAAAAAATTTTGCAAATGTCCCAGATGCTTTATGTAAAGTACACCCTAAAATAAATGAATATTTTTCAAAATCGTAGAACATCGACTGATCGAAAGGAGTTCATTCAGTGCGGAAAAGATCTACACACAGCTTAGCCGGTAGTGTTGTTAATTGACGACAAACAGACGAACTGGCAGATTAGCACTTACGACTAGTGAAGAGGACTGTACCATTACTTCAAGAGAGAAGAAGAATCCTCTAATACATGACCAGTTTTAATTGTTGATTTCTATGTTTTTTTCTGTACATCATTTACGTAGGAAGATGTTGAGAATGAAATGATGTGTATTTTGTTGCAGTAATTTGTTACATTAACCTAGTAACAAAGTGAGGTTCCATCTGGAAGCATATTGTTCAAACAAATGCATTTCATTACTTAATAACAAAAGACCCATCTGATCCTAAATGTAATCCTGCTAAATTTACCCCTTGAGGCTCCACCCTGTAATTTCTCTTAGCTTTATCGGGAGCTATTTCTCAAAATTATTATTATTATTATTATTATTATTATTATTATTATTATTATTATTAAAGTATAAGAATGCTTCAACTTCTAGGGTCAATGGCGCCCATGTCAATTTATTTTAAGAATAGTATGCACAGTGCGACTACAAAACTAAAATATTTAGAAGATGTAAAATGCTAAAAAACTGGAATATGAACGCGTCCAATGGAAAAAAATAGACATAAGAGGAGCCAGATAAACACTTTAAAATCTTCCAAGTAAAAGCTCTTTGAACTGGCATTATCTTTCTCTCTCAGATAAGATTGTACATTCGGTTTTCTCATAAAAAGGCGAGAGAGAGAAAAAAAGAGAGAGAAACAGAGAGAAAGAGAGGGAGAGAGAGAGAGGAAGGACTCGTCATTACCTAGCATCTCTGTCAGGTAAAGGATGGGACAACATGGAGAAGATATCCCTGAAGAAATGTTCACCCTGCAGAAATGTTCCTTTCTTGCGACGTTTTTCAGGGAATTAGCGACCACAAAGCAGTGATGATAGAAGTACAAGCAAATGTAATTACGCGACCTAAGGTGAAAGGAACAATAGTCAGGCAAAGTAGAAAAGCAACGTCGAAGACGTAGTTTCTTAAGAGGAAAATACGACCATTTTCTAAGAACAGAAAGTGGTATGGACGAACAATAGGGAGCTTTTGAAACAATCGTAGAGACCGCTTTAGATACGTTTGTTCCTTGCAAAATACTGAAAAGTAATCCTGATCCTGAATATTTTAACGGGACGAGACGGCGTTTAAAGAGAAAAGCTAGACTAGCATTTAATAGGAGACATCCCAGCATTGCTGACATGATACCTTTTAAAAGCAGTGAACCAGGGAATTAGAAAAAGAAAAGGAAATTGCGCATGAATTATTTTTAAGAAATATTTTGGAGACAGGAAGAAATATTTGGTCAGGCTTTTACAAATATGTCCGCAGACGCCGGGGGAATAAGGAAGAAATTCAGGAAATTCGAGACGCGGAAAACGCGCCACTGCACGACGACCAAGCGAAAGCAAATGCGTTCAACGAGTATTTTGTATCGGTATTCAAACCAAAACGGACGCAGGAGCAAGTTCATTATTTTCTAATAAAAAACTAGTTCAAGCTTCATGCATGGGAACTCTGCAAACGTATAAAATCACTGGAAAACGGTAAATCACGCGGACTAGACGGCATCTCGACAGATTTAATTACATAGTCTTCTAGAATTCATTGGGAAATATGGTTATTCAAATTATCGTTTCCATGTTGTTGCGGCAGGAAGTATTATTCCTTGACGAGGGACATCATGGATAAGAGCCCAAAATTTATTACTTTTATATCCTTGAAAATAGATTTTATTACATGAGAGTTTTTTTCCCAAAATTCATGTAGTATATAGAGATGGGCTTAACAGCTTTTCTTCAATAGCTGTTATCACAAAAACAACTGACTCGTAATAGCTGTTATTAATAACAGTTGAAAAATAACAGGTCCATGACCAGCAACCTTACATAGTCGACTGTTTAGAGTTAAAGCAGTTGTAGCGACTGCTAAGACGTAAAGACGAATAACATTGGTAGCACCGTAAAGCTTGTGCAGCTACCTTACGGCGTTTCCTTGCACTACTTTCGCTAACATGTTTGGACAGAGAAGCAGCTGATATGAACGAGACTGGATTAACTGCCAAGGATGTATAGTAATTCATATAATGTGTAGCGAATGCGTATAGAATATATAATATTAATAAAATGAAAGTGATTCGGGTTCAGATTGCAAATATTCTTTCAAATATGCAACTTGTGCAAAGTGAACTGACGAGTGCCAAAAATAATGAGGAGAAACTGTTTTTGCTTACCTTTAGCTAAAGTGTTAATGACTATTGAATATCAAGTATTATAATGTGAGTTATTTGACCGTAACTCATTTTATTTTATTGGACCTAGGGAAATATTAGTTGATCTCACATAAGCAGCAATGGGACAGAAATAAGTTAACATATTGGACGGACTTAATTTAAACGACAAACATCTTGTTGTAGTGTATACAATAAAATATAAAAATATTGTGGCACATGGTGTGCAATAATGAAAAATTGTGTATTAAAGAATCTATAATTCGAACACTGGCAAATCATGATTGATTAGCTGCAGTGAAGCTGATATCGTACAAAATGGTTGCCACAAAAACTTGTAGTAGTTCGAATTAGGCCCAGTAGGTTGCAGTTCTATGCATTTCAACCAATAACAGGATAAACGAAATAACTGTCATTTCGCGTAACAGTTACGAAACGTTAACGGTTAAGAAATAACAGTTTAGCTGTTAAGGGCACATCCCTAGTAGTATATGACTTAGTGTAGGGATCACAGAATTTTGAAAATATGCACAGAATTAACTTCTCCCCATAGCACGTCATAAACAGTTTCAACTGTTTTTTGACGTAAAATAAATAAATAAATAAATTTTATTAAACTCGGTGGGGAGGCAGTATTGTCGTATTTGTTAAGATTATTCAATATTTCTATTAATAATGCAAGTTTACCAGACGATTGGAAGACAGCTATAGTGGTCCCAATTTTCAAAAATCGTGATAAAACGAAAGTTTGTAATTATAGACCAGTATCTCTCACATCAGTAGTATGAAAAATATAGGAGCATTTAATAGCCAGGTACGTTCGTCGCGAATGGGAAAAAGCGAACTGGATTTTTCACGGACAGCATGGGTTTAGAAGTAAATATTCTGGCGAAAGCCAAATCGTTTCTCTTTTTCAAGATCTAGCTGACGAAGTTGACGCGGGTGGGAGGGTGAATGCAATCGTAGTCGAATTTGCGAAAGCATTCGACGTAGTACCGCATAATCTACTTATCAGGAAATAATTAACTTCAGGAGTTGATGCTAGAGTTGTGAAGTCGGTAAGCGAATTTCTTAGAAACAGGAAACAAAAAGTTCGAATTGGCACTCAAGTTTTCGACTACGGGTATTGCTACTTCAGGGGTTCCACAGGGAAGTGTTTTAGGGCCATTACCTTTCTTAGCGTACGTAAATGATCTCCATGTTAACATACAATCAAAGGTGCGTTTATTTGCAGACGATTGTGTTATATACCGAAAAATCAAAAGTAGCGCTGACGAAAAAATATTACAGCAGGATTTAGAACATTTACGTGATTGGTTTGAAAAAAATGACATGGGAATTAACGGATCGAAAAGCAAAACAATAACGTTTGGGCGGGGACGAAATTATGAAGAACCAGACTATCGTTTAGCTGAGGTCATCATCCCAAAAATCTCATCATGCAAGTATTTAGGCATTCATCTAGATAGGAAATTAGGGTGGGAGAAGCATATAAATCAGGTAGTAAGAAAAACGTGGAAGTCCTTGCATTTTGTAATCCGAATTCTAAAGAAAAGTTCTGCAAACGCAAAAGAATTAGCATATCTTTCACTGGTTCGCCCTCTCATGGAATACGAAAGTGGCATGTTGGGATCCATACAGAAAGTCGCACCGGAAAAATCTAGATAGAATACAGAGGAAAGCGAATAAGTTTACCTATAGAACTAACGCAATAAAAAAGGCATGGGAACCTCTAGAAACGAGAACAAGGGCGAGGCTTTGCGCTCTTTATAAATCGTACGTAGGACAACCAGCTTGGAAGGAAATTCAGGTTAGACTAGAAAAAACAAATTATGTCGGCCGAAGCGATCACTCACAAAATTCGAACAAGGAAACAAAATTCAGATCTTGGGAAATTTTCCTTTTGTTACAGAACAATTAAAGATTGGAACAGTTTACCCGCAGCAATTTTCAAAGCTTTTCCTCTAAGTGCCCGAAGTTTTAGAAATAAGTTAGAACAAGATGAGAGTAATAGATATTAAATGAGTAAGTGCTGTGATGTGCTGATCAGTGTAATTCAAAGCAAAAACAGTGTAGTGCAGTTCAGTGCAGTGCAGTGAAGTGTAGTGAACGCGATCAATGAATTAAATAAAATCTAATTTAGCCAATATTTATGTAGCTTGTATTAAATTTTAGCAATACCAACATATAATTATTAGATATCATGACAGTTGAAATAATTGTTCTAATACTTAATATTAGTGATAGTATGATTATTGCATCCTCGGCTTGTACTGTACTGCTTTATTATTATTATTATTATTATTATTATTATTATTATTATTATTATTATTATTATTATTATTACCACTATCACAGTTTAACTTGTTTCCGCACGTGCATCTCGGTTACCATGAACAAGAGATACACGTTCTAACTGTCATACTCAGCACTGGATCAACCATCAATGTTCAGAAACTTCCTCACGATGTTACATGTGTCTAGTATTACTATCTTTTGCATCTGGATGTATAACCCCTTCTTCAGTTGCAGTTCAGCTAGGGATTCATGTAGGAACTTAGGAATTTCACCAGTGGCGCCTAGAATTATTGGTACAATCGTCACCATTTCCACGTCGCTCCACATTTCCTTTATCTCGTTTGCTAGAGGTTGATATTTTAGAATTTTTTCACTTCTTTTCTTTGGGATGTTGTGAGCTAGCGGGACTGCGACATCAATCAGATACACCTTTTTGTTTTTCTTGTCATGCCATACAATGTCCGGTTTATTTGATGATACAGACCTATCTGTTATTATGGACCTGTTCCAGTACATTTTGTGATTATTTGTGTCAATGACTGGTTCGGGTATGTACTTATAGTATGGTGTTCGGTTACCCGTCAAAAGGTTATTATTGTGGCATAGTTGCTGATAAACCACTTTACAAACGTCGTCATGTCGTTTTGTATATTCTGAGGATGCTAGAGAGCTGCATCCACTGATAATGTGATCTATATTTTCCCTATGTTCTCCACATAGCCGACATCTGTCATCACGAACGTTAGTGTCTTTCAGGATAAATTTACGGTAGTTTTTAGTTGATACTACTTGGTCCTGAATAGCTACCATGAAACCCTCTGTTTCCGCAAAAAGTTCTCCCAAGCACAGCCATTTAATTGACGACTTACGGTCCATCAGTTCTCCCTCTATCTGGTATGGGTAGCGTCCATGAAGTTGCGTCTCTTTCCAGTTGCTGATTTTCATCTCATTGGTCTGTATTTGCTTTTGTAGGTTCATTTTTTCATCAGACAAATTCAATGGTGTAATTTTCCGGTCAATGTATGTTACAATCCGATGTATCTTGCTTCCATTAGCTTTTTCGTGGAAGTACTGACGCAGTCTCTCCAGTTGTTGGTGATGGAGATTAACAATATCTATGACACCTCTTCCTCCTAAAGATCTAGGTAGGTGGAATCTCTCAACTGCGCCTTTAGGGTGGTGACATCTAAATCTGGTGCAAAGTACTCTGCAGTTTGTATTAAATGCATCTAGTTCGGTTTGTGTTCATTCGACAAAACCAAAGCTGTAGGTCAGCACTGGAATTACATAGGTATTTATAGTCTTAATTTTCCTGCCAGCACTGAGTTTAGTTTTCAGAATTTTATTCAGACGTGTTTTAAATTCCTGGGTAATGTTAGATTTTGTAATTTTTTGGTCAACATTAGATCTTTGTAAATATCCAAGATATTTGTAATATTCCTCAGGATTCATGGCATGAATTCGTTCGTGTTTAGCATTTCCTTCTCCAAGGGTGTAATCCATCTGATGTTGCCACTTTCCATTCCGCGGTGCATTTAGTTTACATTTCTCAACGCCAAAATGCATTCCAATATCATTGCTAAATTTTGCAGTAGTGTCAAGCAAATGATTAAGCTTTTCTCTTGTGGTGCTGAATAATTTTAAGTCGTCCATGTACAGTAGGTGGGATAAGCGTACATGATCGATCTTGCTGTTGATTTTGTAACCCATTTGATCTTTATTTAACAAAGTCGATAGGGAATTCATAGCAAGGCAGAACCATAGAGCGCTAAGAGAGTCTCCTTGGAAGATTCCTTGTTTAATATGTATGTCTCCTGCATTGACATAATTATTTTGCGTGAAAATGTGCAATCTGGTTGTCCACCTTTGCATCTGTGCCTTTAGAAACGATACAACCAATGGGTCTATTTTGTACATATCAAGCACATCAACTAGCCAGGAGTGAGGTAAGCTGTCGAAGGGTTTTGATAATCAATATAAGCTGTATATAACGTCCCTCCTGTTTTCTTCACATGTCCACAGACTGCCGCATCTATGATGAGCTGTTCCTTGCAGCCTTGTGACCCCCTCTTGCCGCCCTTTTGCTCTTCAGCCAGGATGTTATTGTCTTCAAGGTGCTGATAGATCTTATCTGTTATTATGGAAGTTAGTAGTTTGTATAAAGTTGGTAAGCATGTAATAGGCCTATATTTCCCGGGATCAGAGCTGGGTATTTTGGATTTTGGGATAAGATAAGTTAATCCATAAGTTAAAAATGGTATGGCTTCTTGATTACTCAGGGCTTTTGTGAATAACCCTGCCATTGTTTCGTGAATGCTGGGAAAGTTCTTAAACCAGAAATTATGTATGTTATCTCTCCAGGTTCCCTTCCAATTCAAAGTTTTCGTTACAGCTCTTTTAACATCTTCAATGTGTATACTATGGTCATTCATCATGGGTATGTCTTCGCATTCATCTTTAACAGTTTGGATCCATTCAGCATTGAAATTGTGGTGCTTACTTTGTGTCCATATGTCTCCCCAATACCTATTCACTTCTTGCGCGTCTAGCATTTCACCTTGGTTCGGTCCTTGAGCATTATCCATCTGGATAGAGCGGTAAAACTGTTTTTCATTTATTTGGAAGAGTTTATTTTGTTTCTTACGAAGGTTGCTTTCGCGGTATCTTCTTAGCTTTTTACTTTTAACAGAAAGAGTTTGAGCTGATCAAGTACCGTGATGACTGGTTTCCTTCATTTTTATATTTGAACATAATTTTCTCAACTTCTCTTTTAATCTTGGCACTACAGTGGTCTTTGAGTGTTTGAGAAAGTCTACCAATGCTCTTACGCAGTGTTTCAATTTGGCGTTGAAGTCGCCGTTCCCAAGGAGGCTGCACAGGCTGAACTTGCTTTGTATTATTCATTAAAATTAGCTTCTGGCCATTAGCTTTAAGTACTGTGACAGCACCAATGAACACGAAGTTATGCAGTAATTCTATATTGTGCATATTCTTTGTTTCATACTGGAGAATTCTATCGACTTCGCTCAAAATGAGATTTGTTTTAGCCCTTAACTGAAGTTTTGG
>BLKR01009644.1:0-98794 GCA_011170035.1 Teleogryllus occipitalis
CGCACAACCGTCCACACGCACAACCGTCCACACGCACAACCGTCCACCTGCACAACCGTCCACCCGCACAACCGTCCACCCGCACAACCGTCCACACGCACAACCGTCCACACACGCACAACCGTCCACCCGCACAGCCGTCCACGCGCGCAACCGTCCACGCCACAACCGTCCACCCGCACAACCGTCCACACGCACAATCGTCCACACGCACAATCGTCCACACGCACAATCGTCCACACGCACAATCGTCCACACGCAGAATCGTCCACACGCAGAATCGTCCACACGCACAATCGTCCACACGCACAATCGTCCACACGCACAACCGTCCACACGCACAACCGTCCACACGCACAACCGTCCACACGCACAACCGTCCACGCGCACAAGCGTCCACGCGCACAAGCGTCCACGCGCACAACCGTCCACACGCACAACCGTCCATCCATACAACAGCCCATCTGCACAACCGCCCGCCAGCATAACTGTCCATCTGCACAACCCCAGCACCACCCGTCTGCCCTCGCCCTGCTCTCATCCACCCGCCCTCATACGGAACCTTTGCCCCGCCCTCAATACATAGAAAGAAATGTGAACATTCCACAGAGGGCGCTCAGTCATTCTAATGATCTGAAAAGCAGGTCACGGGCAGCACGAGCTGAGTCTCGCCATGTCCAATAAATAAAAATACATTATTTTTATTATTGTTGTAATTGAAACTAAATGAATGGTTTGCCTTCCACGCAACCGCTGCAGTAAGGAAAATCACCCTGACCGGAGTATCAAAACCTTCCACTATACCGCCCTGATACTGGCGTTGCATTTTCTTGTCCCTGGTGTGAGAGAAAGTAATGCCATCGCGACTGTACACCTATTCCAGACGTCTGCTGTGGAAGCGAGGGCCTTACGAGAAAAAGCACTGTCAGCACGTCCGTTCACGGGCCCCTGTTGCTGCTGTTGCGCGCTCAAAAGTTCCCCCCTCCGCGCCGTAGGTGTGGCATGGCCCTGTAACGTCAGAAGTGCCCCGGGCCATCAAGTGATGTCACTGCAGTGCCTCTAATTGCGAGGTCGTAGGGTTCGGGTCCCGACGGTGACAAGATTTTCGACACGAGCTACTTCGGTGGGTCGAATTCAGCCGCTACCTGAAGGAGAAATCTAGCTGCCGGCTGCTCTGATCCATAATTTTCCCTGCTTTCTCCCTACAACATCAGACAAATACCGGAAAAGTTACCTAACAAACGGCTCATGAATTGAGCGCGATCTTTCCTCCCTTTTCCTTCACCCCTTACATTTATTTTACACGCACAACACTCCCTCACATGTCGGTAGACAAATCGGGAGTTTATAACTTGTTCCTACTGGAGCAGTTCCCCACCGGGGGTGATATTTTCGGGGGAAACATCGCAAGCGGACGTGTAGGACGGCGCCGGATCTCAGCAGCCAGCGGAGGAAGAACACCGCCACTACGTCCCATGATAAAAACATTACACTTACGGGACTACGGCCATAGCAGTTAACGCGTTGAAGTAATCAATGGTGAAGTGGTCCCTGTCGCGCAGGGCCTTCTTCCTTTCCTCCCCTTTGCGCAGCCGCGTCAGAGAGTTGACTGTTTGTGGGATGGCGCCTCGTGGTCACCTCCGGTGCGGCGATCA
The DNA here is from genome assembly GCA_011170035.1 of Teleogryllus occipitalis. NCBI lineage: Eukaryota > Metazoa > Arthropoda > Insecta > Orthoptera > Gryllidae > Teleogryllus > Teleogryllus occipitalis. The sequence goes on from BLKR01009644.1 coordinate 1,656, forward strand.
CGTGCCCCACAAAGACGCTGCATGTCTGCGCATGTTCAGTCTGATATACATTCTAAGTCAGGGTTGTCCAACTGGCGGCTTGCGGGCCGCATGCGGAGTGCTTATTGCGGCTCATCCATTCGAAATCTCGAAAGAAACCATGAGAGAAAATATGCTTAAAATTGATTTCAGAGGATATTTTCGAAGTTTAGCTGTTTTCTCCCTGAATGCCCTGTATATTGCTGAATATGAAGGCTACTGGTCTGCATATTAATATCCCCTTGCATTTCACATCGTGTAATTTAATTTGCTATCTTACTTTCTATAATATTGATATTTTATTTATATTTTCTTTCCTTCACATTGTAGACTGATGATGACAGAAAAACCGTCAAAATCCGGCTATCTCAATAAATTTACTAAGTTGACAGAGATGGTCTTTATTTTTTCATATAATAACGTCAACAACACCACGACACAATTCCCACTTACTGAATATTCGATCATTAAATCATTTCAGGCACAATGTTTTCTAAACATTAGTAGTTTTGGAGTAATTTTGAATTAATTCATTAGATTACTTTTAGGGATTACAATCTGGGCAATTTGGATAACATCGACTCCGATCTTTCAATCTGGAGGTCGGGATTTGATTCCCAACATTCCCAGGCCATTTTCTTATTTTTTCACCAGTAGAGCAAATTGCCCTTTTAAATATAGAGAAAAAAATCTTTCAAAATCTGTGAAGTTTTGAAATTTTCCATCTTCAAGAATTCTAAATTTCAACCTGAGTCACTGCATTTGCGATAGTGAGTGTTTCACGAGACGGCTGAAGAATTAATAGGATAAATAGGATTTGAAATATAATCACCTCCTATATTATTTCAGTAGTATACGCATCTTTTGCGGATCTCACACGCAACTAATCTTTATAAATAAGCGTTATAAAGAAAGATAATGTCATGGAGACGCGACGAATTGCACTTTTACTTTAAAAATTTGAAGGGTTTGTTTTAAAAGACGCACCTAAATATTCACGTCAAATGCAACCCGCTTTTTAATATGTCGTTAAATGGCTGCTAAACTATTAGCGTTTTCCATTCGTTGCACTGAAACCCACCCTAGTGCAGGGCAGAAACGTCATCACTTCCCAACAGTACTGCCCCACACGCGTGAAGGGCAGCTACGAATGAAACGGATTCCGGAAATGAGTCAGTGCTGTGTCAGAACTGTCCGCTACGCTGTGAGATTGTTCTTGGTCTGTCTCACTGATGGAACTCGAAAAATATTAATTTTGAATTCTTTGTTATAATTTGTTCATTGTTATAATTTTTTTGAAGTCTTTTGGTAATTTTTACTTCTTAATTCATAAATTATTAACGTGTGATTTATTTAGTTAAAAACTACAAAAATTTCAAATGCGTATGTGTCGAAATTTCTTTTTTCGTGATTTGCCAGTGATCGATGTAGTACACAAGATTTTGAACCGAAAGGCTTCTACAGAATTGTTTGGTTATTGAAAACCATAAAAATATTAACATTAGTATTTCCGCAGGTATATGTATGGGCGTGCGAGAAACATTTCTTGGTACATGTATTTGAATGATTTTGTAAGGGTCACTATTTTTATTTTCACTTTATTAGCGTTTCGAAATTGAGGTATACCTACACTTTTGTTTCTAAATAGCACTGGGTTTGTTAACATGAAGTTATTCAACGTTAAATTTTAGGAAAACGCAAACTGATTTTTCGAACTTCGCGAGTCACAAAAATTATTTTAAGACATTTTTTGCAAAACATAATATACTTCATCATTCGAAGTATCCCTGCGTGAGAGTAGATCCTCAATTGCCTTCACAATTTCACCACGAATCCAAATGAGCATGGATAACTTCCGTACCTAACCTCACAATATCCAGGTGCACTGGACTGAACTGACGCGATCGTCAATGCAGTTTAAGGCGCCCCGAGTGCGCCCTGGTTCCACGCGATTGTGCGAATGGAACATCCGCTTCTTTGCACTGGAGCGCCTTAGCGGTCGAATGGAACACGAAAGCTGCCCTGAGTGCGCGCTGGGTGCGCACCACTGCAGCAAATGGAAAACGTTATAAGTGTTTTAGAGCCTTAAAAATTAAAATATTGAGGTCAAGATTCTCAAATAAACGCTCCTCACACAGTATTCTACAGGATGAGTTCGTTTTAAACATTCTAATACATTTTTTGGTGTTCGACGCTTCTCGATTCTACCCCACCTGTTCACAGCCTGTAGAATCTGCAACTGGATGTGAAATTGAACTAATTACTCGATATCCTACGCGACTGAATTACACAGGTGTATCTCTCTGCTCGCTAGTAAAGTTAAATAAGAATAGTTTGTATTGAGTAGGCGTATTGAGTAGGCGACCAAATACAAAGAGACATATAGAACAAGTGACGGAAAGTAAGAGGGTCTAGTAGAAAAATACATATTGCTGGCGTAATTTGGAAGTGGAAAAAGAGGGTGGGGTTTAATATCCGAGAGTTCTCGCACGGGTACGCTAGTATTACTTATTTATTACAAATTATACGATAAATTGTGTTGTTGGAGTGCCGCTACGAGTTACTATTACGTAATATAAACCCCGATGTAAATAAGACTTACATGGCTTTTTATATGTGTGAGGAAATATTGACTCTGAATATTCAACTGTCGCCTCATCCCGTCCAGTCACAGCGTTTCCTCACCGCGCCAACAAGACTCTTCCGATGTCCCCACGCCCAATCGCTCACGCTTTCGCGTGTCCACCGTTTGCTCAACCCGCCCAACCCAGGGGCGCCACCCTGAGGGAACAAACGCGGCGAGTGCGAGAGCGAAATTAGTTTCCCATTACGAGACAACGCGCGGACGCAAAGAATAATGATGGCGCGACGGACGCTCCGGGCGAGACGTAAACAGATCGATAGCGGCGGTTGAAAAATACGCGCTGCGGCGCCCCGGTGTCCGATGTCGCCGCGAGCAGCGCCGATTGGCTGTGAGGCTTCCGCTTGCCCGTTCACGCTTTTATGAAGTGACGCGTCTTTAAAACCGATCGTTAGCGACGGCTGCCTAAGAGGATCGTTTGATAAAATAGCACGTAACAAAAACATGTTATTCCAAATCGTTGGATGAAACATTTTGGGAAATTTTAAAATAATTATGTATAATTTTTAAGTAATTGTTTTAAAACTGAAAATATTTTCAACTGAAACCCAAACCGAGAGGCTAAGCCTAGAACATTATATAGTATATACTCGGCAGTGTGCGTGAGTAATGGGCGGTTTTCATAGAAAAGGTATAGAAATCCATAGAAAAACGTATCCTTATGGTGATAAATCTCACAGAATAAGAAAATTTTGTTTAATTTTACATACATTTCTACTTTCTGTGCCACACTGAATTTCTGAGACAGAGTAGGGAAATTCAGAAAGAACAGCAAAGTCAGACTAGGTTACAACACAGAAATCACAACTCGAAAAGCTGGTTTTAAGAGGTTCTAAGAGCTGGTTGTAGCGTTTACGCACGCCAAGCGTTTACGCTTGGTTACGCCAAGCGTTACGCCAAGCGTTTACGCACGATGAAAATGTGGGTCGGCCTCGGTCATGGGCCGAGTGGCTTATTTCTTATTCAAAAGAATATATTTTAAAATGTGTCAATGGCCTCTTCTACATTGTACACACCCATATTGTTCTTTAGCGCATAATAGGAGGTGTCCAGGGAAAAAACGTCGAAGCTTCGAAAATAAGCTCTTAAGACAATTTTAAGCGTATTTGTTCTAATAAACTACTTGGATATTCCAAATACCGCTACAAGCACTTAAAAGTTGATTTGAAAAAATATCTTCTATACAAGAATTTGCATTGCAGAAGGATATCATTATTCCAGAAACATGTAAATTGTTTATGATTTTCAAAAGAAATGAATATATTTGTTCAGAAAGAAAAATTAACACAAATAAAAAAGCAACCGATGTAAATCGGTTGCAATTCGCAACTCGACTGCGTTTTTATTTCTGTGTTAATTTTTGTTTGTGAACAAATATATTCATCGGACGACCATTGGGCGATTTAGTAAGAGAAATAAATCTTAATTGAGACTGCAAGTTGAGTTGTGATCATTTTTTATTGGTAGCTATTGTTCTAGTTTTCGTAAGACCTGTGGTATGATTTTGTTCATTGTTGAAAGTTCTTAGTTTCTCTTCCTTAGTATAACAGCCTGGGTTATTAGCTTCATGTTCACAAATTGGGAGTAGGCTATGTCTTATGTTTTATTGCATTCAGAATAATGGTGCCATTTGCAAACGTACGAAAGTCATATTTGCAATTTGCTTGCACATAGTCAAAACTAGTGTGGCATTGTACTGGCATGACTGTACTTCTACGATGCAGAGCGTGAATCATTTTAAAGTAAGAATTGTCTTAAGGTCGACACTTTGCTGTAAATCTACACCACAAACATTTATATTATGCTTATTTTACATTCGATATAGTGATATTACTGATATTTTTTAAAGTTTTGGTTTTTATAATATTGTCTGTTCAGAGTACGTTTTTGGAACGCCTTTAATGATAACTAGATTCAACAACGCAATATTCAGTGGACGAGTGATATTTAGTATGGCTATATTGCGAATGAATATGTGAATAATCTTAAATAAAAGTTTAAAATAAACAAATGAGACGAAAAAGATAGTTATTGTAGTCAGAATGGCTGGTTTACTTTCCAAAATACCTACTCAGCCACCAGAAACATAAAAATTAACACGCAGTATTTCACAAAACATTGTAAGAATGAACATTTACATAAATACAATTGCTGATGACCAGTCATTCAAAATGATTGACTTGTCATCTGATGTTGGTGATGTAAAAGTTCATAATTTCTTTCGCATTATAACTGCTGGAACTGTCTCCTAACGTGTCCTCTCCTGCGTGTTATCTCCTGCGTCCTCTGTGTGTTATTTTCACTATTTTTCAGCATAGAATTTCTAATTTTTTTTATCTACGAGTATTTCTGCAAACAAAGTTTAACGAAACGTTTCATACAACATGAATACTAATAAAGCTTGTTTGCGCAATATACTGATTCACAGAGTAAATATGTTTGAATAAAGTAGAATTATAATGTACCCTAATAATTTATCTACTGAAAGAAAACCACGAGTACGTAGTGTTAATCACATTGACTGGACAATGTGATAAAAATGTGGTGACAGACAGCTGCGAATGGTTCAAGCCTGAATTCCTTGTTGCAATTATGTACTTATCAGTTGAGTGAAAGTCTGAAGAAAAAGTTTCTTCTGACCTCTGAAGTACATCAATTGAAGAAAGTAAGTAAACGTCTCTTTCTCGGCGGTATGACATTTTCCTTATCTCCATTCAAACTTTAAAGAAATGATGGTGTGTATTACAAAATTGCAGTTATGTGGAAACCGCTAGTGAAATCTCAAGAATGCTTTAATCACTTATCTACGCGAAGGATTAAATTGATAGAGAAGTTAGCGAACTGTAAAAGAGCTATCTCTTTAAATTCCTAACTTCTGTGGGTTGCGTCTATTTTTTTCAGATCCCCTCCTACATTCGACAAAGATAATCTTGAAGGCCAGTGATGAATGATGCAAGAGAATAGAATGGAAGTTAATGTGTTTACTGCTACCGTTCGACATCTAACATATGATGCCGTGCAAACACAATGAGCGATCCAAGAGAAACAGAAGACATTATTCGGAAGATGAGCTCGTAAAACTGGCTTTGCGCCAGCTAATCTCGACAGAAAAGACTTACGAGACCTTCTAGGAGACTAAGATTCTGGAATACAAAATGAAACTTCTCTTGATTAATGTTTTAGTTGGCAATCGCCATATCAGAGTAAATTACAAATAATTAACAAATTATCATTTGTAGTGTTATTTGGGGAAAGTTCCACCAAGAAAACGAACTAATTGTTTGCTCCATAATCACATATACTATTTGTCGTCAATATTTTTTTCCCTAAAATAATACGAAGTATGTAGCGATGAATAACGTACCTGGGGAAAGGACTTTTACCGACCTCAACGATAGTAGACACAGTTAACGCTAACATATTTCGTTATTGAATATTGACGTCAAAAGAAAAATAACGTAAATTACACACAGAAGAATCGTAGGGTCGCCACGGGAGCGCGCCAGACTGTCGAAAACTCCCTTTTATGAGCAAGAGCCCATTTTCCTTAGAGCATTTATTGCTTAATTTCTTTTATTGTATTTATACTCCAAAAACAGTAAAAACTTTACATGACATTTGGGGGAGATGTACTGGATACGTTTTCTAGTACTCCAGAATCTCTATTCCTCTCTAGTTGAATGATGAAAACTTGGCCATCAAAGCGTAGCTAGCTACAGTTGGAAACTATAAATGTTCGTTCTCAAGTAATAGAAAACCAATTTTCATCAGCGAACTAAAAATTTGATTTTGAAATATTGTTGGAAAATAATTCATCCCACCCGCCCTACTCCTACCGCAACTAGAGACAGCTCAAGAAAACGTACACATGATGAAGCTACATTTATTATTAAGATTTCACCAGGCGAGCCATATCGCCACGATAGTAGGCGAGGCCCCTATTGCTTTTTGTTCCTTTATTAAAAGCAGTGATTTTGGATGTAATATATGACCAAGGACAAAACTTCCAAACATTTTTGTTATTCACAGGTTAAACTAGTGAATTTTTACAAAAACTGACATTGATTGTTGTCCACTAGCATGTTTTCAAAAGCGTATTACGAATTTTTATAGTACAAAAAATGTATACTTACTTTTAAAGAGGCCGATGGCATTAGGTCTTGTTACACCTCTTTCCTTATAAAATGTATCTTTTTAACAGTGGCCCATAAGCTCTGTTGAGGACGTTCGCGAATTAATTAAAAATTTATTTTATAAGGCAGGGGGTGTAACAATATCCTAATGCCATCGGATACGTTAAAAAATCAAAGTACAGCGTCGAAATAGTACCAAAACGGAGAAGCTCAGACAAAAAATACCGTTTCCTGATAAGACCTCTGCCCATTTCAGTGGATAAGTACTCCAGTAAGTGCTCTGGAGATCGCGACGGTTGGTAGATAGATTCATTAGTGATTCTGAGCGCGTCAACTGCTAAGGTCATTAGTCCCGTGAGTATTGTGCATGTTGTTTATCGCAGGAGGTGGCGGTGTCTTCCCCGCTGGATGGCGAGGTCCGGCGCAGACCTGCACGTTGGCTAGCGGGATTTTCCCCAAAGAGTCTCCAGCCAGGACAAGCATGAAGCTACCGATTTGTTTCTCGATATGTGAGGTAGTGTAGTGTGTATGATTGAGGGGTGATATTAGAACGAGAATGAGGAACGACAGATCGCGCGCGGTTTGTGGCCCGTTTGTTAGGGTACTGCTCCGGCATTGGCTTGCTGTTTAACGGAGAAACCACGGATAACTACCAATCAGAGCAGCCGGCTACTAGAACTCTCCTCCAGACAGCGACTGAATTCGACCTAGCTGAAAAGCTGGTGTCGAAAATCCTACCGCCGTCAGGAATGGAACCTACGACCTCCCGGTCAGAGGCACTGCAGTGACAACGTTTGATGCCCTGAGCCACCTCAGCCGGTACCGTCCATTGCAGTGGACAAGTACTCCCGTTCTGTAGATCGCGTCCAGATGTGCGGGTGGGCGTTGGTGCGACGCCAGCAAGCGGGAGCGCGGCTGCCGCAATCCAGCCAACGCTTAATGGCAACTGCAGTGTGAGGGCGCACGCGAACGTGCCGCATTTCTCCCCCGGGCGCTCATTATCAACTCGGATCAGCCTCCGCCGACGGCGCGTTCGTACACAGCCCCCACATACGAATGGTCGCGCACGGGCGGCGCAACGAGTTGCCTCGGAGTCGACTTGCAAAACACGCCATTTTGAAACTACGACGAGCCGCACTCACTGGATGTGATCCGCGTGTTCGGCATAGGATTTTCTTGGTATGGTTTTGGAGGTGATTGTAGCCAACAAACGCCACCGAAGCTGTCCTCTGTTTCAGTCTCCAAATGGCCAAACGTAGCAAAATAAGAAAGTCTACATGAAAAGAGCGAAATTCACAAACATTAATACTGTTGCGGCTGAGTGACAAATTTGAGGAGCGCGCCTAAAACGGCGCGAGGCGGCAGCGGCGGCGGGTAGCGGCTGGGCTCAGACCGGCAAAGACGCCCGGCCAAAAGGAAACAATCAGGTAGCCGGCGAGCCGGTGGCCGTGAAGCGAGGCTACGGTGCCGGCTGCTTTATAAGGGAGCGCCGCCAGAGACGGAGCAGACCGAGTGGGAGACGTAGTATTGGAGAAACAGTAGTTTTGGGAGAGTACGCATTAGACAAAGTTATTTTCTTACCACTATTGTATTTTTTCTGTTTCTGTGTAAATACACTTGTTAGGAAAGTGAGTGGTTTTCTTGAACATATCAAATACCCCTCAGGTTATGAACTGTTCTAAAATTTTCAAAATACAAATAATAAATATCAATGCTGATATTCTATACTGTGACATACCAATATGTCACTGAATATTGTGCAATATTTATTTTAAATGGCGTAAATTAAAGAGGATAAATTATGTGAATATGCTAGCATAGCAACGGTAAGCGAGCCGTCGTCAAGGTCAACATATTCATGGAGTGACAATCGCGGAGACGGCTAGTTAATTCTATATAGAATTCTGGGATTGGCCGAAAAAGCAGTGACAGTCGTGAAGACGGCTAGTTCGTTTTGCAAGGAATTTAGAGATTGGCTTGGTACGAAAGTACATCAAATGTTATCTGCAAATAAACAATCGAATTTATGAACCGAGTTTTGCAGGGTTGAAAGAATACGAGGGACATTCATTCAGACTGATGCCGTGCTCATGAACGGATCGTGCTCCAATTAATGTTAGGAGCTTTTTTTTTCTTTGGGGACTTGTAAGCATCTACTAGGGAATGGATGTTGAGAAAACATCAAAATTGGAACTCTAAGTGTGACAGTGGAACTTAAAATATTTCATGTGAACGAGTTGGAGGGACATTGAGGGCTTGGGCGAAGTTGTCAGTGATCGGACTGGAATGTTAGCAGCAAATAGTTTGTTGATCTGATGAACGGCAATTGAAGTGAGCTTCCGAGAAAGAAGAGAGAAGATGGTGTCTGGACCTGAGGACTGCGGCGTCAGAGATGGATAAAGATGACCAAAAAAGCGCGCGAAGACATAAGGTTGGAACGGTCATGACAAACATTTAATTTTATATTTGGTAAAGTTAAACAATACCAAAAATTGTTTTAAATTATTAAATAAATTTCCATGTTTTCGTGAAATGAATATATGATTTTTCATTGAGTCAATTCTAGCAATAAAGTAGCAAGATAGATAGATATTTGCTTTTCAGATTCCTCGACCGAGTTTGTTTGAGTAAATAAATTGCAGTTTATTTCAAAATGGCGCACCAACTGGGGCTGAATTTCTTTTAAATCAGTCAGATTATTTCAATACAGGTCTACTAATTTTAAAATGTGTTTATAAAGTAATAGAAGGTTTATGAAATGCTGAGGAAATGCCAATGTGATTGTTCTTGAGCTCATACAATTAAATTTACATTAATTCATTTGTAGTTCTGGATATTAACCCATCAAGAAGAAAAATTGATTTACAGATTAGCATGCGCTTTTTAAAATTAATGAAATTCGAAATCAAATCTGTGACATAGTTAGTCATGATTGATTGCAAAAGCCAGTGCATAATACTACCACTGAAAAACACTTCGTTTCTGAAAACACCAGGTATAACGATTGGCGAGAAGAATCTACCAACAGACATTGTAAGTCCCCTGAATAATATTTTGTCTAAAATAAGTTTCTTTAAAACACGCACAAAAATATACCCTAAATATATGAAAGATTAATGAACGTAACTGTAAAAATGAAACAAATACGGTCGATATTTAAAATAGAATCATCTGAATTCAGATGCAGAGGAATGCGAAGTGCCGAGAGGCAAATCTTCATAATAGCTTTCCTTGATCATAATTCATTTTATATGGAAAACCAACCTGATTGAAATGTTACTTTTTTGTTTGGTAGGTATGTAATACACATATAAATTTCATAACCTGATACTACGTGGCGAGGCGAAGGCCTTTAAACCATTACAGTAACTGGATACAAAAACATTCTAACCTTTCGAATTTTGGTATTCACCTCAAATGGGCTTTCTATCGCCAAAGCCACGGAGAAGTGGCCGTGTGGTACGGCTAAGGAAAAAAACAAGGGGAAAACTTACCGTCAGATGGCAAGCACATGTTTATCTACAAACTCTTTTTACGTTTCTTTTTTATTTCCTGGCGAAGACGTCTCGAATTCTCCATCCAGTCTTTGGCCTCTTTAACACTTGAAATGAAATAGCGCCACAGAAAATCGTCCGTGGCCTCTGTGCGTACTATGTTCATATTGTTCTGTTGTTAATGCACTATTCCTACGCTCTCTATCACTAAGCCAAAAGAAAAATTTAATGCACAACTTGTTAAACACACATTTTTTGGTCCTTTTATATTTTAGCGAAAATACAACACACCTAAAGAAGTGAAGTGTGCGTCGTCTACCTGATGAAGAGAGAATTTTTCACAAAACTGAGACATCTACTCATTATTAATGTAATAGTGTTAAAATGTAAAAATACACATTTTGTAGTTTTTGAGTGCACTGAGCATTTTTACCACGATTTTATCAGAAAATTCACACATAGCTAAAGTAAAATCCTTAAGACTATTAAGTGTTCATATTAGTCTCATTTTAATGAACACCTAACTTTGTAACGTTTTAAAATAAAATACGCTACAATAATTTAATGTCCACGTTTTCCCTCCCTTTACACGAATAAAAAATTATACAATAATTTTCAGCCAATGCAAAGGGAGGTGTTCATTGTTTGGCCAATAATAGAAATAATATAATTCATAATAAATAATTTAATTTTAAATAATGTAAATCCAAAATATAATTTCTAGATAAGAAATATCATTATAAATACATAAATTTGTGGTAAATTAAGCGCATTCTTACCCTTGCACTAATAATTCATGCACGTTTGGCGTATTATGATATATTTCTATCCTATCACACTCCGCGGTAGGCTACCTATTTGTGAAATTTTAACACTAAATTCTTGAATTTACTTTCAAATCAACCATGGGTTCGACACACAACATACACTCCTTACCTGTTGCATGTGGACGTGTAATTCTATACAGAATCACGATTCTTGGAAGTTCTATTGATGGAAATCAATTATTAGATTGATGGCAACTACTATATATTATCAGCCTTTTTCAACAACAAAAATTTAACATTTATTCTTATAATCAATACATCACAATTCTATTAATTTTATGTGAATTACTTTTCATTTTGAAACATTAAAACACCGTACGGGTTTGACTATTGAGTAATGTAAGCATACGTTCGTAATTACGTTCGTAATCTTGATCGCTGGCTTCTCGGCTGACTCGCAGAATGATGTTCACGGAATCCTTAATGTATCAATTCTCGCGTCCTTTCATAAATTAAAAAAACTGTTCTAGAATGTCCTGAACGATTGATATTAATAGAACTTAATGTTCTCACAAATTTAATACGCGGTCGCAACTTTCCCAACCTGTGTATCGTATGAAACACGTACTCGCGACTGACTATATGAGCTAATTGTTAAAAAAATATATCTACGGAGCTACCCTAATACGCATCTCCTCGAAACATAAAGTCTATTTTAATTACAATTTTCAACTATTACATTAATAAAAATTCCCAATTACAATTTAATATTACAATATATACAAGACGAAGCTCTCAAATCTCAAGCTAAACATAAATTTTCCGGATCACAGCCTATTCTGAAAATCCGATCGTACCTCACCAACCACTTACGTGTGTCCGCTACAACAATCTTTTAAAAGAATGATCCCTTGCGTTTGAAAAAAGATCACGGCCATCTAATAAATAAAACTAATCCAAGGGGACTTGGCTTATCACAGTATATTGGCAAAGGAAATTTGCGTAGTCTTTTTTAAAATACTCGAAAATTACAAGTAGCTTCGGTTCCATCAAATGCATTAGTCTTTTTTCCCAAATCAAACAATTACGACTATGTACCAATAACGATGTTGGTATATTACCTTCTCCAAAAGGTGAGAGATAACCAGTACACTTCAAACGCTAACATCGCTCTATTCTGAAAACAAAATCGTTCCACACACTTGCTCCTAAAACGTCGTACGAAGCCGAAAATAACACCGTCATTCTGATTAATCACACCCTTCAAAACTGCGTCGCCTTTTCCCGGTAGCTCTCAACAGCGGCCATTTTGAATGGATTTCTGCGTTGACGTGGTGACAGCAGCGCTGATAGCGACGCGCAGTCGTCGGCCGGGCAGGGCGGCAGGGTCGGCTCCATTAAAATCCCAATGGATCTCGCGCGGAGCTTCGCCGCCCATTTTGCAGCACAGGAGCCTTGGCTTAGCACTTGCTATTCCTTTGGTCTGCAGGGAAAGTTAGTACTTCTTATTTCCTTCCCTTTTAAGTCATTACTAGGGAGCGGATTTTGATGACCTAAAACGTCGCCAAAAATATTAAATAAAATGCCCTTACAATATTTTTAAAATGCCCTAAGAGCAAAGAAAAATGATTTAAAAATTTGATCATAACCAGTTCGGATGAACAACTCAAGCTATTGGATACGTTTCTAATGTAATCGAGGCTTCTTCTATTCGTTTAAGTAAACTCAGCTTTAAAACTATTGGTGTAGACTGTTCTTTACCAGGAAATCTCTGTCTTTAGCTATTCCGATATCGGCTGAACCGACGCTGATAGGCGTCTTTAGATTACATACAACGGCTGACATGCAATTTATGACCGAAGAAATCGAATTGACTTCGAAGGAATTGCATCTCGTAAAGATTATGTGAAGTAAGTACCATTAAAATGAGATTAAAAACAATGAAATTAGCGAAAAATGCATTAAAATGACAGAAAAGGCAAAAAAAAAACTTATTAGTCGAAATCGACGAAAAGTCCAAAGAAAATTACCTAAAAATGGGTTATTTCCTTTCGTCATAACATAAAATTAATTTCAATACTAAACGGTATTGTTCTAAGAAAAGGAAAAAAATACATTTCTTTAAAATGCGGTCCGTAGTCATTACTTCTAGTCTCGTGAGTGAAGGGCATGTTATAGCTCAGAGGTGTTGGTGTACCTCCCCTGCTGGAACCTACATGATCCAGCGTCGACTTACAAGACGGCATGCGGTTTTTCCCGTTTCCAGGTATCCCTCAACACAGCCCTAGCCGGGATAAGCTCTAAGCTCTCATCTGGGCTCCCGACCCGATGTGTGTGTAGTGTAGCGATTGTGTGTAACAGTAAATGAGAGAAAAGAATGGAGAAGGGAAGATAGCTCGCGGGCCAAGGTCAGTTTGTAATGGTACTGCTCCGGCATTCACCTGGTAGTGATGGAAAAAATCGCTGACTATTGAATACAGCAGGCGCCCGCTAGAATTCTCTAAAACAGATCGGCTGAATTCGATCAATCGGAAATTCGAAAATTCAACACGAACAATCGGGACTCGAACCCTAGAAACTCCGGATCTGAGACGCTCCAACACCTCACACCATAGGCCACTTCGTTTGACATTTTCTGTAGGAAGCCTGAAAGTTTTGTACATCAGCTTCTATGTCAAACACCCACCTCAATCAATTTTTTCTTCATAACCAATTGAACAAATGCTTAGATGGATCCTTGACTTGCTTCTTCACTGAAATGAATTTTTATTATCTGGGCACGTTTTGGTAAGTGCTGTGGATATATTAGGGGAAGTATACTCGTATATGTTTCGGCAGTAATACTGTAATAATTCTTCACGATCTCCTGGTAGTGAGTTAATTCCTTCATATGAAGTACAATAAGGGTTAAGAGCCAAAATATGCTGAACATTTGTGGATGCAAATAGTTTGTATTATACGGGATCAGATTTGTTTCTATCAAATTTGTATAAAAGTGCTGGCTGCTACGTTTTCTCAGAATTCAGCATAGTCTAGAAAAGCAGAGGATGTATTAATTCCAAAACCCAATGACCTGTTAACATGGATTGTATTCCTTACGTATAGGTCATATACATTTTATAACTACTTACGATAAATAAATAAATTTAAAATTATAAACAAATGAATAAACACAGAATTTTATGAATCATGTTATTAGGTGAAATGTACAGTAAAAAAATTAATTTTGCCTTAGTTTTGAAATACATAGATTCATTTGCAAGCCTTATTTACATGAATAATCTACCATTAGCCTCTCGGTTAAGTATTTCCTGGCTTCCTGAAATGACGCCTGGCGACTTACACAGCAGAAAGTTACTCTACACCACTCATATTCTCGGCATCTTCCCTGTCTCTCAGTGACGTAGAATCTTGGTGTTTGAGAATGATCGTTTTGCACCTGAGCAACACCATATCTTCACTGACAGTCTCCCCTCCTGTCTCCTCACCTATGTGGGACCGGTGCCACCAGATAGTGCGCAGTACTGACCTCCGGGCTCTAGAGTGACTCATTCCTCGTTGCTAGTACGCAGGATCCCTTATGAAATGTACAAACCGAATTTGCCAAAATTGGATACTTTTAGTCGTTTAGTTTTGTAAATAATTAACGTTAAACTTTGGGCTTGCTCTCGTGTAACACGGGCTACGGCAAGCAATCGAGCGGCTTTCTCTCGCGTTAGGGCTCGCCACTTCTCTGGAAGACTCAATTGCTAATGCCTTCCGAGAAGGGCCGGAAGCAAGGACAAGGCAAATTGCGCGCGAGGTCATCACATCACAGTCCCTCGTATGGCGAAAAATTCATGCTGCAATATTACGACTTTTCCATTTCTAACTAATGCAGCACTTGTACAGCAGAGACTTCTATCTTCCTTTTCAATTCGCTTGGCATTTGCTGCGCAAATGCAAAGAAAACCAGGAATTTCGTTCTTTGGTCAGGTGAAGCGTGTTTTACAAGAGCTGGTACAATTAATGTGCATAATTTGCATGGGGGAGCCGAGGAAAACCCGAATGTTGCACATAGTGTAGGTCACCAAGAGCGATTCTCCTTAAATGTATCGGTTGGCATGGTGGATGAATTTATCCTCGGTCCTCACTTCTTATCAGAACGTTTAAGTGGCGTTCGGTATCTGAATTTTATAACTCAGGTTCTCCCATCACTTTTGGAGCTGAAGGTTAATGAAAGACCGCGTTTGTGTTACTGAAGTCGGGGATCGTGATAACCTTCTTCTGCGCAGTGAAAGCATGGTGGCAGGTATAACCCGTCGAAGTTTTGCGCATTACGGAGGCCGTGCAGCACATTGCTTTCACGCAGGAGGAGGCCATTTTTTAGAGCCCCCGGGTACACAAGGTAAAAATGAAAAATTTTGGCTATATACGCACTTATGAGATACTATGATAATAAATAGCATAATCGTTTTTTCTGTCTCTTTTCATATTCGTTAGCTAAGTAGACAATGATAGCAATAGGGAACAATATTTAATGGAATATTTGAGCTACTGTTTGTGAAAAAAATGGCCAATGACAACTTGTTTCAAAATGTTGAATAGGCTTTGCACTAATTAATAACTTAGTGTACTCTATCACCGGGTCCGGTATGAGCAACGAGAACTGACTCCCCTTATATCTGGGGCTACGCAGGTGCGTTCAGTCTCTCTTCCTATTTTGCTAATTCCTAACCAAGTCGACAGAGGCCCGCAGGCTTTACTAACAAGGTATTGCAAGAATACACATTCATTCCAATGCCAATTCATTTGATTGAATGTGGGAACGTGGTATCTACCACGGTAGCCGCACCTTGAGGACGAGCCGGCCCCAGGCGGTGTGGAGAACATAGAGAACGACTCCCTCAAAGGTGGTTCACTTGAGAAGCACATATTAAGATACATATGTATGTGTATATATATATATATATATATATATATATATATATATATATATATACACATATGTATGTGTATATATATATATATATAATATATGTGTGTGTGTGTTGTATGTAATCATAACAAATAGAAAGAGAAACACCGGCTTTGGACGATAGCAGGATATTTTCGACATTAACTACATAGGTAAGTCGAATTCAGCCGCTCTCTGGAGGATAATTGTAGTTTTCGGCTACTCTGATCGGTAGTTTTCCGTAGTTTCTCCGATTAGCATCAGGTGAGTGAACAGTACCCTAACAAACGAACACACAGTACCCATACGGATAGCCTGCAGTCTTTCCTTTTGCTTCGTTGCTTTATCCTCACCCCTTACTTACACACACACGTACACACACACACACACACACACACACACACTTTCATGCACTACACTACCACACTTGGCAGAAGACCAGTCAGAAGCTTAGAGCTTGTCCAGGCCCGGGTAGTGTCCCCCTGGCGGGGGATACCCTGTTGGGGAAAACCCCGCAAAACGACGAGTAGGTCGGCCCAGGATCTCCCCATCCCGCGAGGAAAGACCACCGCCACCTCCCGGGCAAAGAAATACGCACTACATTTACGGAAGTAACGACCTGAGCAGTTGACGCGCCCGGAATCACTTATCAGCAAAGAGATATCTTTGTCTCTCTCACACTCCGTGGTCTTCTCTTTTCTACGTACCAATAGCAATAAGCTTGTGAAGCTGTTCCTGAGTGCCATAAATAAAACTCTTAGCGGCAGCAAAATCGACTTCGGCAGCGGCCACAGAGCGAGATCAGCAGAAAGGGGGAAGTGATCGGCCACGATAAATTGACTTCACTAGAGCAGCATCAACCGGGCTCACAATTGCTCTCGTATTCATCGGCTCGGCCTCTGCCTCACCGACGCGAACGCCTCCTGCTTTTCCGATCCCACATTATCCACCCCTCCACCACCGTTGCTGCCACCGCCCCCACCAACAACGCTGCCGCAGCCGCCGCCGCCGCTGCTTCCCCTTCAGATGTTTTATTCAAAGGCGACCACCAGCCGCGAGTCGGCACTGTCGGCGGGGGGGAGGGGGGTGACGGTGGCAACGGCGGTGATAGCGTGGCGTCCTGAACGACGCATGAGTGGGAGCGATGACATTCAAGGAGGCAAGAGTCGTTGGGTGGGGGAGACGGGAGCAACTGGTGTGCTAGTAATAATAGTGACTTTATTTATGTGGCGAGACTCGGACCATCAGGCCCGCTCTTCCGCCTAACCACGTATTACATAAATTTTGTATGTATAAAAATTAAATGTTGGGTAATGATGGTGATTAGTAGGAGCATTGGTGACGAAAGCGATGGCGAGCTGGAGACTGTGATGGGCAGAGTGGCGGAGTAGGTGACGGGGTGGCAAAAGGATTGACGCGCAGACGATGGAGACGGCGTTGGTGATATGAGCGACAGGACGAATATGATGATAGGAGTATCGGGAGCGGCGAGACGACAGGAAGAGTGAGAAAGACTGAGGCAACGGTAGAAGTTAGAAGCGACAGGAGGGGGAACTGTGGTGACGGGAGCGATCGGAGCGGGAGGATGACAGGAGCGGTGAGGACGACTGAGGCAAAGGTAGTGTTGGAAGAGACAGGGGGACAAGACAACTATGGCGGCGGGAGTGATGGGGACGGTGGGGCGGTGAGGACGACTGAGGCAAAGGCAGTGTTGGAAGCGAGAGGGGGACAGGACAACTACGGCGGCGAGAGCGGTGGGGACAACGCAGTCGATGAGAAAGTCAGAGGCATCGGTGGTGATGGAAGCGACAGAGGAACAGTGCAACATTGGGTGGCAGCGACGGGAGTGAGAGGATAACGAGGGCGGTGAGGAATACTTGAGGCTACGGTGGTGATTACAGCAACAGGGGAACGGGGTGGGAAAGGCAACAGGAGCGGTGGGGACGACGGAAACGGTAAAGAAAGGGGAAATGGAGTGGTGGCGGTAGCGTCGTTCCGGTCAACGGCCCCCGGCCACCTCAGCGTCCAACTGCTCGACCGCTGATCCTGCAGTATTTAACGAGTTCGGTCCCTTGTAGCCGCTCCGATGCTCCGCCTCAAACGCTAAGTCCGCGTTTGTGAGCGAAAGAATTATCTTTCACGGAGCCTACAGGTATTTCACGGTTGGTAAATGGAGATTGGATACTCTTGCAGAATAACTTTCTCTTGGGCTTCCTCGATGGTTTTTTTTTTCTCTCTTGTTTAAATGATTACAATGCATTTCTTGGTCGGTATTTACGAGTTTTTATTATATTGTGTGTAGTTTTGTTTTTCTTCCTCTTCTCGAAGTATTTATTGTGACAGCGCCTATGGGGTTTTATTTCCCGCCGGATTGTAATGAGTATATTCATTGATCTTTGTTACGTCTTACAGTTAATAGTTGTGTTGTTATAATTGAATTTCAATGAATTATTTAAAAGAAAAAGAAACAATTAATAATTGATAATCGTTTTAATTCTATCCTATAACTCAGTACAAATAATTTAAAATCACCCAAGTTTTGCTGCTCCAGAACCCCACTTCACACACTCGAAAGAAGAAGTTTTGCTTATGTTGGCCATTAATATGTACACATTCATGGATAAATTTGACGACTGTGCCTCACATTCTGTTAACTAACCGACCGATACTGGTCAATTCCTCCCGATGTTGGTTCTACGAAGTTAGATCAATGTCTACGTAGAGAAAGATAATTTGTTTCTTGTTAATAAATGTTCGTTTATGTATTAAAAATTTTCCCGTTTGAAAAATATATATTTCTTAATATTTTTGGCTTTAATATTTATCTTACTAATTCTGCTACGATGCGCTTTTGTTTCTTAACATTATGATGAGGTATATTGTCCATCTCATGAAAAGAAAGCAGTACCTACTACTCGCGCAACTTTTCTTGAACGATGGATTTAAGAAATGCGGGCAGAGTGGGGGTGTTAGTTACAAAGTCAGCCACTAGAGCACTTACAGTAACGCCAACCTCTGGAAAATCGAAGTCAACCTGCTACGTGTGCGATCAGGGCATCATTTTGGGTAGGCAACAGCAGGGACACTAGATAGGAGTTTTAGGTGCCTCCCTTGAAGGACCTGGACCTGCCTCAGATATTTCTTTACATAATGATAATAAAGCTGAACAAGTTCTCGACAGTGAAAGCAACTAGCTTTGTCTAGCTTCTGTTTCGCGCCAACGAAGTTTTAATGCTTGGAATGTTGTCAGCCGTGCTCGCTGCGAGCTTTTGCCTTCAACTGTTTATTGCGCAGGGAGGGGGAAGCAAGGTCATCGTTCAAGAAAAGTTGCGCGAGTAGTAATTAATAATTACGAGTAAATGACATTGCAACGGACAGCAATTGAATGTTATGCAGATAGTGTATTTCAGGCCACTAACACTTCATCGTGAAATATTTTATTTTCCAGGAGGTACGCGGGTCTCTACCAATTATAATTTTCCGTCAAAGACAATATTATTTTCACTCGCCTTTGTCGCACTAGAGTCATAAATCGTCTCTTGTTTTCCCTTCTGTATATTTCACTATCGAAGCAGACATTTTCTCTTAGTGTTTCTTTTATGATACCGTCCTCACCCCAACCGTTCTTATTTATTTCTGTACACCTTCCGATCCTAAGCATAAAGGTATGGTTCAGGTGCATATAAAATGAAAATAATGATCCATCAGATAAAAAGGATAAGGGAATGTTTCTGTAAGTCATTTCAAACACATTTTGGGTTATATGATTTTAAGCTTTGGAAATCAGTTTACAAAAACGAAAGTCAGTTACAAACCAGAACAGGGAAATATTCATAGACAAAAGTATAAATAAACAAGATTCACAGAGAAAATTGTAAAAGCTAACTGTTTTCTCAGTAATTTGTCATACACTAAAAATTCTCATCATAAGATTTAAGTCGACTCCGGTTATAGTGAACTCGGATGTAGTGAACTCTCGGTTATAGTGAACCATCTCATTGGTCCCGTTTCTCTTACATTACAAATAAGCATAAGAAGATTCTGTAATAGTGAACCTGAACCTCGGCTATAGTGAACCTAGGAAATAAGTCCTGGAAATTAATTGGATCGCTTATGTTATTGCATGATTTAAAGGGTCTTCGGAGATTGAGACGGCGTTCCAACAGTGCAAGAGGCATTGAAAGGTGTGAAGACTACATTATGATACTTACAGGCAGAGGACAATGCAGAATCACGTATGAAGAGAACACGAACTCTGGAGAAGGATCTAATGGAAAATGTACGATGCAAACAATTGAAAATAATTTATATTTTCACGTGCAATTAAATATATTGAAATTTTTAGTTCGTGCTGTTAATGAATTTTGCGGTATATTAATGAAACCAATCATTATAGATAAATTCCATTTATTTTTGACATCATCGAATATAGTGAACCAAACATGTTAGTCCCTAAAAGTTCATTATAATCGGAGCCGACTGTAGATTGATTTCATTTGTAAAGCATGCTATAGAAAAACCATTATTTTCTTCTGCATATATTTTATGAAAATCGCTTAAGGTGGTCGAAAATATCACATAAAGCCCATTTTATATAATGTAGTTCTCTTTAATATTCATGTAATAAAACCTCTACAAAGCAAACTAATCTGTTTAATTCCATAAAAATGTAATCATTGTTAGGAATTTTAGCATTTTAGATTTATTTCCACCCCTTTTACTACTTTTGTCCCTCTTTTCGTTCCTTTTACCTTCCCGCCTCTTCCTTCCTTTTCGCTCGTCGCCCTCCCTTTGCCGCCACGCCAACGCCCCTGCGCGCGGGGCGTGCAATCAAGCTGACACCGTAATCTGTTAGCCAGCGCTCTGCAATCCAATTTCTTGGGAAGTTTTTCAACTGCGACGCGCTGCCGTGCGCGCGATACACCCGGCCCGTTGCTGCCACTAAATCTCCGTGCGTGAGCGGGATGCCCCGTTAGGGCCCCGCCCTGCCCCTCCCCTCCCTGCCCTTTCCCTCCCCGCCCCTCCCCTCCACGCCCATCCCCTCCCCACCCACCCCTCTCTTCCCCGCCCCGCCCGCCCTCCTCTCCCTTCCCACCCCCTCCCTTCCCCCTCCCCGTCACTCCCCGCCCTTCCCACCCCTCCCCAGCCTCCCCGCCCCTCACCGCCCTCCGCGCCCCTCACCGCCCTTCCCCTCTCCTCCCCGCACCTCCCGCCCCCGTCCTCCCCTC
Organism: Teleogryllus occipitalis; assembly: GCA_011170035.1. NCBI lineage: Eukaryota > Metazoa > Arthropoda > Insecta > Orthoptera > Gryllidae > Teleogryllus > Teleogryllus occipitalis. The sequence continues at coordinate 22,873 of BLKR01009644.1, forward strand.
CCTTCCCAGCCCCTCCCCTCCCTTCCCTCCACTCCCATCCCCGCCCCGTCACTCCCCGCCCTTCCCGCCCCTTCCCGGCCTCCGCGCCCCTCACCGTCCTCCGCGCCCCTCACCACCATCACCTTCCCGTCCTCCCCTCCCCTTTCTTCCCCCGCCTCTCCCCGTCACTCCCTGCCCCTCTCCGGCCTCCCCGCCCATCACCGCCCTCCCCGCCCTCCCCGCCCCTCCCCGCCCAGCACTGCGCTGCCCCCCCCGCCCCGCCCCTTCCTGCCCCCGCAGCTTCCTCTTCGTATCCAAATTTACCTCGCCTTTCACCCCCTCCCGCATTTCTATCCGTTCTTAGATGCGTGTCATCTTTTTGCGCAGCGGTTTTTTTTCAGTTACTCTTGCGCGAAGCATCTTTTTCCTCTCGCTGCATTAAAGGGCGTTTTCATCAATGCCTTCCTACATCAAAACCCCTCCTTTTTCTGTAGCCTTTTACCTCAATACTCTCTGTTCTCAATTCCGTTTTTCCTCTATTGTCTTCTTCCTCAATACATTCCTTCTTTAATAACATCCTTCTTCAATAAAATCATTCCTTAATGATATCCTTTCTCTAATATCTCCTACCTTCCTACAGGTGATATTCATTATCCCCTATCTAGTCCCTCCAGATCGTACTACACTAAATACTACATCCTTTGCTCTCAGTTTCTCCTTCCCTCCTCTCTTGTTCCCTTTCTCCTCCCTCTCCCTTTTCTCCTCTCTCTCCCTTTTCTCCCTGTTGACCAATTTTCTGACCCCCTGCTCATCACAATACTACGTCTCATGTGCGAATTCAGTTTTCCCCGCTGAGTTTCCGCCTCATACCTCTTTCTAATCCGCCCCTTGTCGTCTGCAACTCGTTTTACTCTCCGAATACCACCATCCTTCTTCATTCATTCTCTCGACATCACGACCTCACACCCGCATCTCTCTTCCCCTTCTTCCCGTCGACTTTGATCTCGTCCTCCCCTGTAGCAGGTGCATGTTCGAGGTTTCTTATTTGAGTTTGCAAGGTTAACCGAAAGGATCCTGGCCAACTTTCATAAAGCTGATATAAAAAATGAGAATTGATGTAGGTGAGACCGAAAAAGTGTGTCAAGAAAGTTTTGATTCCGTGTCAAATGCAAAGCTACGCGTCTATCTTATGCATATATTTTTAATAATATGAAGGGATAGCCTCACAAAGTGCTACGAATTCTAAAACATTTACAACATAATTTAGTAGGCCTTTTTAAATTCAAAAAATAAATCTGTAATTTTCCGACACCGTCAGCGTAGCGTAGAACAAGTAGTGTTTGTATTCCGTAAATTTATATAGATGATTTCAAATTGCTCACATTTTTATTTCTATATGTTTATTGCATTCTAGCACCTCTCCTCGTATTCCGCTGTGACCCTAGGGACAAATGAATTTCTGTTTGGCAGGATACAAAAATAGTCTTTTAATCATTTTAAGATGTTGCTAATAAGACACATTTTGACACACACACTCTCTCTCTCTCTCTCTCTCTCTTTCTCTCTCTCTCTCTCTTTCTCTCTCTCTCTCTCTCTCTCTCTCTCTCATAATATTATTTCTTTGATATCATACATTTACAAATACTTTGTTGTTGAGGACGTTTGTTTTCTTGTTTTGTTGTTGTTGTTGTTGTTTGTGTTTTTATACGTAAAATGTATGTCAACTCTTACAACTTTGATGCATTATCGAAGCTTCCTATTGTTTCATTACTTTTTGTCAACATTTCGTTCTTCGAGAATTGTATTGGCATTACACGTCGGTAGCCTTAATACTACTTTTCACTAAACTTTGTACGTGGTCAAATATTGATTAAGTGATATAAAAAAGTACTCAAAGTATGTAAATTACTACAGTGATTTTTCATGTTAATGCTTAAATAATGTTTTATTATTGTTATTAGTAGCGTTTTGACGAAAATGATTTAAAAAGTAAAATATAATGTTTAGGAAAGTGAAAGAAGTCTTTGAATAATCTTTATTTATGTTTATTGTGGTTATTGATGTTGATGATTATCGTGTTGTTAATTAATTCTATTCTTTTTCAGGTAAGTATGCCGAAAAATCTTGCGAGTATCAAGTCTGTGAGTATGGAACATTTTTTATTAAATGTGATTTCGGTGATATAATTCAAATAGTAGTTAAATGTATATATTTTGAAGGCTTTAAGTACGAGTCCAAATTTCTCACGTCGAAATGAACTTGAAAACCAGTGAAATTTTAATGTTTGAGCTAATCGTTGTGCAGAAAACCGAACATTTAGATGCTACATTTTCATAATAAAATAACTGGAACATTATTTTTGTAAAACTATCTAAAAGATCCTTTTTTTATATTTCTCATTCTGTACCCTTCGTCAATGAATAGACCTTCGAATTTTACTTTAAAGTGTAAGTGTATATTGAATTTATATTAATGATTTATTTTTTATTTTGTAAATGCCGTTTCAGGCGTAAAAATTCTTGAAACTGCATTGCTTATCAAATGTTAATATTAATGTACTCGAATCATAGTATTCATGACATGGTTATTTGCAAATTAATCCCCTAAACTACATAATAAGTTCATAATTCTAGTGTAAGGTACGAATCTGAATGCAAGTTAACCAAAAGTTAACACACAATCCATAACATTACTGCGCATCTTCTTCTCTAAGAGTAATAAACCGAGAAAATGCTTAGTCTTATCTCGACAAGAACACGCCCTAAATGCTCGTGCTGAAGGAAGCAAACTCGAGAGTCTGCCTGCCAGAGCTCTGTTGAACCAACGACCTTCAGACTCGTCGACCGCGTTCAAGGACCCGCGTACCTCCGTAAAAGGGCGGGGCGTAAAAGATAAGTTTATTAACTGATCAACAAAGGGAACAAGCTGTTTATCTCCTCTGAAAGGAGGTTACAACTCCTCGTGAAACTCTGTGCTTCTTCATTAGTCGCTCGAAGGGAGCGCACCTCAAACCGGGCTTGCTGTGCGCGCAGGTAACCGAAGGGCTTCAGTGCCTTTGTGGGGCGGGCTGCGGGATTCCGCGAGAACGTGTTGATTGGATTGTAACGGATTTGTTACGTGTTCTCTTTAAGTGTGCAGGCGGCAACAGCTTGAACTCCTGTGTTTAAATGAGATGACTGCTGCATACATCCGCGCAAACCAAGCATGTTTTTATGTAGAGTAGAAAGTAACTTAAAAGTGTGATATTGGTGGTGTTGGTAACACATGCCATTATGCGGACATAACCGACTGATATTGCCGAATGTGGCTGCAGGACAGCACCTAGCAACGAGAGCTTAAAGTAGGGATTCTCGATATTCAAAGTTAGATATGCTAACTAGTAACTCCTTATGCTCGTAATAATCGAGAACCCCGCGTGTGTTTGTCCGTTGGTTACTTCATTAGATCCCTACTGGTTCACCGGTTGGGACAAGGGGAATGTCCATTCGATGTGTCTTGGTCTGCTGATAGTGTTCTCGAGTTCTGAAAGAACATATTATTTTTGTTGTTATTAATTGTACTAAGCTCAAAGAATTCTCACGATATTACCATCGTGATTTAGACAGAGTCACTACTATCAATTCTATATACCGGAATTCTCTGTTCGTGAAGGTCTATGTGTAAACAGAGAGTAGCGCTCCCATCAGCATTGGTAAACATGAAGTGAACGAGAAACACACTTTTCGTAATTAAGCGTTTGTTAATATCGTAATTAACAAGAACAAATCACGATATGGCATTTTTAACACTTTTCACGTGCCATCTATAATTCTGTAGTATAAGTGACTTCGTATTTATAAAGATGTTCTTCTGAATTCAATGAGGACCCTGTACATTAAAAAGCGTTTGCACTTTTGTTGGGATACGAGACAGCTACGTACGTTTTTATATCTACTTGCGAACATGTATATTCGACACGTCTAGATAACATCGCTTGTTTACATTATCATGGCGAATTAAATCATTAGCAGTTTACTCGAGGATCTTGGGCAGTGAAATGCGTTTATACATTTCCAGGGAGATGTGTGAAATGATGTAGTGCGTCTTGAAACTTCATATATTATTCTACAGTACTTGTGAGACTTCTGGAAAGAACTTAGCACATTTCTATATCACGTGTCAGCTGGACGACACTGCAAATTGAAACTAATTATTCCATTTATCGGAGTGACACTGGGAGCGAGTAGTACACACATACTTTCACCTTGTGTTACACGTCTGTGCGAGAATTTTGAGCGATAAAAAGTTTAAATATTAGTTTAAGAGAAGATGAGACGTAATACGCTCTTAGATGTGTCGAGAATAAATTAGGGGTTTTCGATACGTCTCGTGACCCTGTCAAATGGAATCGGTCTCTTGTTCCTTTGTGATAGTGCGGTATAAATGGCCAATTGCCCCCATCAGGTGTTCTAATGGACACCAGATTGACTTGGAAAGACCATATCACCTCCAAGGTGAACGAAGCTAATAGACGCCTAGGTATTCTTCGACCAGTAATCAACCGACACTCATCATTAAAGCTCCATTCTGCTCTCATTATATATAAAGCCATTTTACGTCCATTACTTACGTACGCTTGTCCAGTCTGGTGCAATGCCGCCCCTACAACCATCAACAAAATCCAAATATCCCAAAATAGGTTCCTCAGAACTGCAGTTAAGCACCTTGGTTTATAAGCAACACTAACCTTCTCAAAGACCTAGCCATAGATCCCGTCTTAACATACATCATTAAACTTTCCTCATCATTCTTCCAAAATCTACCCTCAATTACCGGTGCTTCCCACTACAACATAGGCAAAGAGCATACCGTAGAAACTCGTCTCCGTAACCGACTCCCCTTCCACATCTTCCTCCGGAAACTGGCTGATATAAGATAATGAAATAAATAATCCTCTCATAAAAAGTCAACAATATGTATTCCTCCACTTTATCATTCGCACTACTTCAATCTATGTTTAATGGGAGGTGACCGTAGCCACCCCCATCGCATATTTTCGTCTGAAAATGCTCGCCCCTAACAACTGAAAAGCCATATGGCTGAGCGTTGTATAATCAGCTCACTCTGTTAAATAAATAAATTTTTAAAAAATGCCCCCATTCATGCCCCTATAATTTGATATTTCAATTGAAGCATTAGCAATGTCTCAGCTGTGATCTCCGTTACTAGTTAACAGTACCAGCTCAGTCAATTTGGTTTTTTATTAGTTAATTTACTTTTGCAAATAATAGTACAGCCCTGAAGAGGACTGCGACATGTCGGTCGAAATGTCGGCACCTCAGCCTTCGACACGGCGTCGCCCGGACAGCCCAGATGACTTTTGCAAATAGTTTCTGTAACAAGGGGGCGAATATTTTATTTTCAATTCATGCTAAAAATCCTCGTTTCCACCTGAATTTTATAAAGGTTAGGGTAGACATCTCAGTATTTATGTGCAGAAAATATGCTCATATGTAAAACATTCACCGGATACACGAATTCTCTCCGAGGTATGACACACTCAGATGCAAACTATTTTTGATGTGAGATAAATAAATAATAAGCATGAGTTTGTCTCTCCTCCTGAAAGTTCTGTAGGCCACGTTGAAATTTGTAAATGTGGCAACATAGCACTTTTGACTGTTCCGTTTGAAGTTAACTAATTCTTAATCACCAAGTTATTTCCATCTTGTCGTTAAATTGAAGATTCCATATGAAAAGTACTGCAGCGATATTAAGATTATTTTCTTCAAGAGGAAGGTAATTCTCGAAACTTCATTTTCAGTGACCGACCTTCTGATTTGGCTTTGATCAGTGGAGGAAATTTTGATTCCCCCGTCAAACGCGACAAATCATTCACAGGTATTTATTATCGGTATCCGAGTTTCATGTTATTAATTCATGCAAATTTTTGTCAACCTTGTTTGTTGTGAAAGAATTAACTTTGTATCAAAAAAAGCGAAAAACGCATTTTCACCTGATATAACTGTTTTTAATTGTGAAATATATCATCATATTACGTCTTTAATCTTACATTATACTAAGTTATACCGCGGTGCAGGTTAAATGATGAATGTGTTCAGTTTTTGTGATGAACTATACATTTGTCAGCCCCTCGTGTTTGCAGAATAAGCAGAATTCTGCACACAGATCAAAAAGCTGCACTGATTGTGAGTGTAAAAACCACAATTGGATTTTGTATCATAAATGTAATCACAGGTGGTGAAAAGTGCAAGTGATAGCAGAAACAGTTTTGTTCTTCTTTTTTTTCTTTTTTCCTTAAAGGGGAGATATCGTGTAGTTCGTATATACACGTAGTTCTCCCACTTCTTCTTTCCCTACATTCGCATTAGAAAATGACCGAGGTGGAGTGCGCATTTTGAGATGTAAGCACAGATATGCATTGCCAAAGAAAATATACTTTTACACACGAATTATATTGTGTGAAATGTTTGAAATTTATTGATCACGATGAACGAAGTTTTAAAATATACAAGAAATATTGAAAATCATTATCAAGTACACGCCTCTAGGAATTTCCTTAAGCGGAAAAAAGATGTGTAATAAAGATGTTTAACAGCCTTCGGTACACTATTGACTTCACTCAAAAGTAACTTCAGAGATAATCACGAATGAAATTACGACTCGCTATGTTAAGCCCTCGATGTTGTATGAAACTTCGTTTAGTCTCCTAGAAGTAGTGGTTTATTGTATGTTACTCACAAAAGTTGCATCTTAGTCATGTTTCTTAGTGTTATGTAATAAAAATAGTAAGCTGTGTGAATATGAGGATGAAGTTCCGTAAAGGTAAACATCTGAGCATGACCAAGCGAAAGTAAATGATAAGCAGGGATAGACTAAAGAATGAGAGAGGAAGTAAATCAACTTTCTTCCTTCTCCAAAAACTTCGAAAAAGCTATAATATTGGAAACGAAATGCTTCTATAAATACACATTTATTTGTTGGTTAATGATTCCGACAACTTCAACTACTGTGGTTATTAGTCTCGTAAGTGTAGTGCATGTTTTGCATCGAGAGGTGGCGGTGCTCTTCTCTCGCTGGATGGCGAGATCCAGCACCGGCCTACCGTTGGCTAGCGGGGTTTCCCCCAACCAGATATCTCCCACCACCCAGCCGGGTGAAGCTCTAAGCCCCCGACCGGTCTCTCCGCATGTGTGGGAGTGTAGTGCATGTTAGTGTAAGTGTGTGTGTAAGGGGAGAGGATACGACAAGGAAGAGGAAGGAAAGATCGCACGCGGCCCGTGGCCCGTTCGGTAGAGTACTGCTCCGGCATTCGCCTGTGTTGATCGGAGAAATCACGGAAAACTACCGATCAGATTTTATCGACAATGAGACCTGCACGATTCTCTTCAACGTTATTTACTCTATTCGAAAAGAAAGTTTAATAAAAATATGGAGCCATTTTGAGAAAATTTTGTAAATGTTGAGGCTTCATGTAACCCCAACAATCAAATTATCCATTTGTAACTCAGATCGACATACTGACGGACGAACAGACGAACGAACAGACGGACGAACGGACGGACCGAGGGACGGACCGACGGACGGACTGACGGACGGACCGACGGACGGACCGACGGACGGACCGACGGACGGACAGACTGCAAACAGACGGACGGACAGACAGTCAAACGGACGGACGGGCTGACGGACGGACAGACGAACGGACGGACAGACGGACGGATGTACTACTTACGTCAGACTTGAAGTAAATACTAGGTTTTTATTCACACTTTCCAAGTTCTATAATGTAATCATAAGAAATTAAGAAGGCAATTTTGCTATTTTAAATGGTATTTTGCACATATTCCTTCCCTTAATTTTGCGTGTTGTTTCCAGAAATCGCCCCTAGTTTTGGGAAGTGGACTAATACAAGCAAACCCTACAACAACTATACGTGATGTGGTACACCATGAGTAAACATTGCCAGAGACCAGTAGTGATGGTGGCGTGTATTGGTTACCTTTGGTACTCCGAGTTTATTGACTGAGTTGGTCACCTATTTCTGCTGCTGAAATGACATTTCTACCCAAAATGAGGAGGCGCACCGATGTGCTTCCAGCTTAGCAGACCGCAGAGGTCCAGCCACAGGAGGTGCGGTTTTGTTGGTTTATAGAGACCCAATTACAGCAACGCCTTGCTGCGAGGCACGTTGATGGACCGCTTAAAAACCACAGCGTAGAAAACACAATGCATCGCGGCTGGTGAAATTTTAATGAATTGGATTTTGAAATGATTACATGTTCAGCCGTTTTTAATCAAACAAAAAAACTTCGTTTTAGAGTGTGTAAAGTCGTGCAAACATTTAATGTTTATGCAATGGAATTTCATAACTTTCTTGTCATTCTGCACAGATGAGTATTATCTTTTAATTTGTAAACACCGCTAGGGCAAATCCCAAAAACCTCTCCAAAAGAGATTTACACTTTCTGATACCCAATTTTTAACCTAGAGTTTTACATCATTCGACTTTTTTTCCAACTTTGGTACCATACCAAGTGGTAAAATTTTCAATTTGGATCGTTGATATCTTAAGAGGTGTATTATAATAATTGTATTGTTTGTCGGATAAAATACACTATAATTAACTCGTTTCGTAAACACTTGAATAATCATAAACACTTAGTGTACGAGGGTCGAAGAAATAGTTTTCAGGTGCAAAGGCACCAATAAGTTTAGAAGTTCGCAACCGATTGAAGAAATCCCTGTTTCATCGGGATTACATTATATAGCAAAGAATCATCAGAACGAGATATAAAGTAATATTACATTATTTTTGATAAATCTACAAATTATTTTATATTATCAAATTTATTCTAACAACTTGAGATAACACCTTCAGTTCTCAAAAACATGCAAGCAACCCAAAACATTGGAGGTGGCAGTATGAAACAGCAAATGTAAATTATCTTCTTAATTTTTTTTCATAAAATGTCATATGTCAAAGACACTCCAGATCTTACAATGTTCTCTCTCAGTGTTACCCTGTAGTTCCATTTTCATTTTCTTTCAAATAATAAACTTCAAAAATTAGACGAAGTTCCAGAAATCGTGTTTAAAATCGCTTTAGAATTTTGATACATTGGTAATTCCGAGCGATTCAACAGCTAAGATAATTTCCCGTAAGTGCAGTGCATATTTTCTCCTCGGGAGATGGCGTCGATCTTCCCCCGCAGGATGGAGAGAGCTGACATCGACCTACTGTTCGTGGGCTAGCAGGGTTTTCCCCAACCAGGAATATTCCACCAGCGGGGCACCTCCCCAGCCGGGACAACCTCCAAGCTCCCGATCGGTCTCCTGGCACAGCGATAGTGTAGTGCATGTAAGTGTGTAAGTTAGAGGTGAGTAGAGGTCAAGGAAGAGAAAGGAAATATCTTTGGCTCTATCGTTAGGGTAGTGCTGCGGCTATCCCCCGTTACGGATCTAAGAAACCACGGAAACTATAGATGAGAAAAGCCGACAGCTAGAATTTTCCTCCAGACAGCTACTGAACTCGACCTACCTTGCTAGTGTCTAGCTACCTAGCCAGGTAACTAGATATGACATCTTGGCTCTCCAGGTGACGCCGCGTAGTGGGCTGAGAGGCCGACGACGTTTCGCCTGTCATGTCGGAGACTTCCTCAGGACAGTGACTAGACTTAGTCAAGTAATTGACTCGAGCCGCGTAAGTTTACGTCTATAGCTATCTATCTAGCTAGCTAGTGTCAAAAATCCTCCCATTATGGGGACTCAAACCTAGAACCTACCGATCAGAGGTACTGCAGTGACATCAGTTGATGCCCTGTGCTACCTCTCCCAATGCTTTGGTATTTTGAATCACTATGTTGTTTCAATTAGTTTGTTATATTCTATTGAACTTTACATTTAATTAATGAAAATTAACGGACAAAAAGTTGGACCAAAATAACGAAACATAAATCACTTTCGATTGGTTCAGACTGTTGCGATCATTTTTTGGAATCTAATTTTTTTCATCAAAAGTTTTTTTTTTTCAAACCCAACTTTGAAGTTCGAATGACTTTTCAAACAGGCCATTTCTTTCCAAAATGTCAACGAAATTCCTCTGGTACTTAATTACATCGAGATCTACAAGTACCAGCCTATCTTGTTGCAACATCATGGAAGAGCCTTTTGCAGACTTAAGTGTGTCGGCGACGACCTCACCACCTACACACACACAAGCACACACACCCGCACACAAATACACTCACCCAACGGCCGGTCCGTGTGGGCCAAGGCCGCTTGGAGCCCCGATATCCGACCGGCTGCCGTTAATTACTGCCGCGGAGCGTGTTTAATTAAGGGCGCTGTGCAGGGCGAGGAGGTGAAGGAGGCGGGCGCGCCCTTCTAATGAGTCCGACGTCGTCGACGCTCGCGCCCTGCGCATCTCCCTTCGTTGCCGCCCTACCTCGCACCACCTACCGGCTCAGGTGGCTCAGGGCATCAATTGATGTTACTCAAATGTCTTTCACCGGGAGGTCCTAGCGTTGGAGTCCAGACCGTAGCAGGATATTCGACACTGGCTACATAGGTAGGTCGAATTCAGCCGCTGTCTAGTGGATTGATTGATTTTTTCGTGTTTCCGGGCACGTCAACTGCTTTGGTCATTAGTCCCATTAGTGTAGTGCATGTTTTTCTCCGGAGATGGCGGTGATCTTCCCCTGCTGGATGGCGAGATCCGGCGCCGACCTACTGTCGGCTAGTGGAGTTTCCCCCAACCAGGACTCTCCCACCAGCGGGGCACCGCCCCAGCCGGGACAAGCTCTAAGCTCCCGACCGATCTCCCGGAATGTGTGGTAGTGTAGTGCATGTTAGTGTAAATGTGTGTGTGTGTAAGAGGAGAGAATACGACAAGGAAGAGGAAGGACAGATCGCGCGCGGTCCGTGGTCGAAGAAACCACGGAAAACTACCGATCAGAGCAGCCGGCCGCTAGAATCGTCAGGACTCGAACCTAGGACCTCCCGGTCAGAGGCGCTGCAGTGTCATCAGTTGATGCACTGAGCTACCGCTCCCGGTGTCTGGTGGAGAATTCTAGGGGTCGGCTGCTCTGATCGGTAGATTTTTGTAGTTTCTGAGATCAACACTAGGCACCGAAGTAGTATTCACACAATTGGGCCACGGTCCGCGCGCGATTATTTCTCTCTTCTTTGATATTTTTTCACCCCTTATGTACACACACACATGCACAACACCACTGCGCATGCCTGGACACCAGTCTGGAACTTAAGGACTTGTGCCGACTGAGGCGGTGCTCTGCTGGTGGCAGATACCTGGTTGGGGAAATCCCACCAACGTGTAGATCGGCGCCAGATCTCGCCATCCTACGAGTAAATAACACTTCCATGTCCCTAGTTAAGAACATACATCACACTTACGGGTCTAATGACCTTAGGAGTTGACACGTCAGCAAACACGGAATAATCTATCATTAAATCACATGGAATATAACGCTAAAGGTTGCGATGATCCTGTGTCAGATTGCCGTTGGTTCTGAAGCGTCGCTAACCAAGTTATTCTAGAGTTTGAGTCCTAACGTTGGCGGGTTTGTTACTAGCTAAATAAGTATATTGAATTCTTCCACTGTCTTATGGAGAAATATAGCAACCAGCTGCGATCTTTCCTTTTTCGTGTTTCCCCCTCCTCTGCCCTTTATAAACACACTTACACTACCTCACATGTCAGAAGACCAGATAGGAACCATGTCGGAATTCCAGACTGACAAATTAACTTTCCCAGAAACACTAAATCATAATTCAATCAATCAATCGTAACTCAATGACAACACTGCTGATGCTATCTTTAGTTGATGTTCATCAAAATACGGATCGTATGATGTGCAATATACTAATCTTCTGATCTGATTTACCGATTTGCATCAAGCTACTGATAATAGTGATAGATAGTCGTGTGATATGCCATAACAATGCTGACCAATACTGAATCTACCAATGATCCACAGGGACCATTACTTAGTCCTATATTGCTTACTGATGTTATAAATAGCGACTTCATAATTGTGAACAATTGATACATGCGGACACCTTGCATATTTATTTTAGCCGCTCCCTTCATGATCTTGCCTATGGCACCAGGGCGCATCAGAATAGTGTTGACAAAATATTTCTATGATCAGTAGAATACGTATTGAAACTAAATAACAAAACTAAATGTCTTACAATGTAAAAGTAATATCTCGAGTTTAACACAATTACAGTGAGTGTTGCTAATATTCGGAAAACAATAGATCAGAGTTTTCTTATGGTCTGCAAAACATTTAGGTTTTTATTATTGATTCATCCTTGTCGTAAAAACCTGTGGTTGAAAGTAAATGTGCATCAATATGTAATCCCTATGTCAATGACTATGAAAATAGTCGCACTTCAATGTAAATCTTTGGATAGATACAATGGTCACGTTTGTATACCTATCAAGTTGTTATGTTTTGTGATGACCAATTTCAATGGTGAGTTTGAAAATATTTTGCACAAGGTGCATAACATCTATGTATCATTATATTTTGCCGACTTAAAAGTGGGAACATTTATGTCATTAAGTTTTACTTGGTATTTTAAACATTCATTTTTAACGTCATTACAGGATTTTGACATTGCGATGAACGTTTGAGATTTGAATTATCTATTTCTGCAGTATACATGCGACAGATTTGTATTTCTGTACGATGTAATCCTGATTTTGAACATTTTTGTTTTAAGAATAGGATAACTCCCCAATTATATTAAAGTGCCTTTATTTGAATTACGTTAAGAAACTGGTAAAATCTCAATTGACTTCGTTGTGGAGAGATAAAAAGCTGATAACTGCCTTGTACTAGGTTGTATAAAGTGTTGTTTTTTGCGAGAAGATAGAGGTGCAGAGATATCGCACCCATATTTTTGAGGTTGCTTGGTAGAAGATGGAGATCTGGCTTAGCACTTTTTATGCCACACTTCTGGCGTAAGTTTAGAAATTTCCCTTCATCTCATCTATCTCCCACAACTCGTTTGCCTTCTGAAGAGAACTGCTTTTTCAGAAACTCCGACCCAGTGATAAATGTACCACTTAGCTTTTTGTGACTGAAAGTTGGCGTAAATGAGCTGCATTCATTTCTTGAATTATTTATATTCCTCCTCTCTTATAAAACCATTTCCTCTTTCGTATCCGTCTCACTACAACTGCAATTTTTACCTTCAAAGATGTGTCAAGACAGATACCCTCTTTCATTCATCAGTTGTGCTTTTATGTTGCTCAAAATCTCCTACTTTGCCTTTACCGGCCCCTGCGCTTCATGTCAACCACATGACTATCACCCACTCTCCCGACTTTTCTCTTGACAGCCTCATCACTTCCTCCCAACTTCTTTGTCGACCTTCAACCTCCAACACGAAAACACTCTTAACTTCTAGTTTAGAAGCACTCGATTACTTCCTTAAATGTGATTAAACGCACGTGCAAACATACTCTAAAGCCTGTTGAAGAAATTAATCTAGCGTGGTGGACCGCTCCTTACCTCCTTTAGAGCTCACGGCATGTGATCTCTTTCTCCCGTTCTAGAAACTCCCTCAACCGCCGTCCTTACCGACATTTGCAGTCTCAGAAGTTTAAGCCCCTGTCAATGGTTTTCAAGCTCCCACAGGCGCAACTTCACACCGCTTCCATCTCTTCAGGGCTTCATCCGATTCCCTGACATCCATCACCCTCGCACTTCAAGTGTCGAAGTTCTTCCAAAGCCTGTAATCGCTTCCTGAACGGCCCTGAACGGCACTGGCCCCGGTTTCTATTTTTGTTACTTGTGATGATGTATCTGCAGTCTTTCGTGACAGGTTTTGAACTAAGAACATGTTTACCTTTGTTCTGTTGAATGTGTTTCTTGGGGATTTAACAGTCGTTGCGTTTTGTAAAGTGATTTTTCGATCAATACGTTCCTTAGAAAAGAAAGGTTAAAGTATCTTTCTATTTTCAATATTCTAGGTATTTTGTATCTTGCGTAATTTCAGTATACCGTTTGCAGTTTAACTGTTTTATTCTTACTACTCCAAGATGTGGATTTTTTCATCGTAGTAATTGTCCTGTAAAACCTTGATTTCTCTGTGCCTAATCCAATTGTAATAAAACGCAAACAATTGAAGTAACCAAGCAGTACTGAATTAATGATTTGCGGGTTAAGCACTAGCATATAGAAATAATGGATTGAAGTCTTCAATATTTTTTAAATAAAATGTTTACTAGTTTATGAATAAGTAAACATACTTTAATATTATTTTAATGTACAGGTTACAGTTTTCCATATTTTTATGAATCTGATTTTCTTCTTATTAAGGGATTCGATTGTTTGGCAACGCTTACTGCCCCTTCAGTTATTAATCCACCCCTCTAAACACGACGTAAAATGTGGTTAATAACAATAATTTAATTTACGTCAACAACTTTTTTGAAACGTTTCTTTCTTTTTTCTTTGTTCTCTGATGCTAACCAGTTTTGAGGGGAGGAGAGAACTGCAAATAACTTGCATAAGAGACAACAAAGCAAACACAGAAGAGTAAAAAAATGACGTGCATGAAGTGCGACGCCTGTATGCCTTTTTCTAAAAATGACTTTACAAGCGTCTACTAAATAATCAATATTTTGTTTTGAGAAGATGCAAAGATATTAATTCCTTGAATCGACAATGGCTCACAAGAGATGGCAATTTAATTACAGTGCCAAATGTAATACAGTAATGCGAAGGACACATATTTCATTCCTCTTTAATTCCACTCTTAAATAATCTTGCAACTACTTAATACTTTTCAAACTAGTGTTTAAATACTCTTCAGAACGTTTGCTTCAAATGTTCTTGGAATAGATACTTGTTGATGAAGAACTTACGCTTTAAAACTTTCCCCATATCACAGAACGTTCTTTGTATATTGAGTGCATTTTCTATTTTACAACTTACTTACTTTTCTTAAAGTAATGGTTCTATTAATTAATAGTTATAAATGTAAACAAAACATTAGTAATCTTCTCAGTGGCTTGGAGATAATCGCTAAAGTATGCGCATCTTTTTTGTCACACGAGTGAATCGAAGGCCTCTTACACCACAATTTATTCCAAAGAAACAATAACCTTATTCATAAACATTCACATTATATTTTCACCCACTACAATCATCCTTACACTCTTCTACGCAGGTAAAGGTCAAACATTATTATGGCCACCCTGCCCATTAAAGAGGAGGGGTCGAAATCTTTGATATTGCTTCTAAACGACGCTAAGTAATAGAGTAGGAAGAATGCAATAGGTGAATACGATAATAATTTTTCATCTAATAATAACTTACAGTAATTATTCGACATTTATTTCAGAGATTATCATCTGAAAATTCCCTTAAAGAAATTCACAAAATGCGCTCTCAGAATACCTTCAGAAAATCGAAGACGACAAGAGGAAAAAGAAATCAAAAGTTTCAAAGTTTACAGCTTGTGAAAAATTCTCTCGTAAATACATTTTACGGACAATTTGGCATATCCAAACCTCTGAAAACCTAAGGTACCTAACTTTTGAAGGAAAAACGACATATCAGATGCATTATGTTTTTACCTACAGCTTCAGAGACATCGTTACCTTGTTACACCGGGTATACCAAACGTTGAGTATTTTATTGAAAAATAATTGAAATTACATTACTCATTTTAAAAAGAAGCTACATATCGTAAATGCATTCACAAAAATTCCGATGAACGTACGAGATAGTTAATGAAGGAAAATATTAATATGAAGTGTTATGGAACACATTTAATCTGTTGTTTTTTTACCTTGGCATTTGCTTGCTTACACATTTCATTAAATATGACAAGTGTAAGTTTAAAATAAATTTCACTGAAAATTATTATTAATTGTTTCGTTAAAATATTTTAGATTTTTTAATAAATCAAAATACTCAAAAAACTTTACATGCTTGACTATCAATGAGATCATTTCTATTCCCCAGGTGAAGTTCAATTTGTTGTCTAAAATACAATGATTCATGTTTATTTTTCATTAAAACTGTCTGTTAATAAACGTTTTCTGTTTATTACAATGCATTTTCAAACATCCCTCAAGCTTTGTAGTTCAAAATAGCGTATGTTTTACTTATGTTTTCAGTTCTTAACTGCCGTCACGAAATATAACTTCGCCAAAACAACATTCGAACCAGAAACATATTATAGGGTAAAATTTCAATTTCTTCTGAATAAAAATACGCATTTAACTTTTCATTTTCCCCTAAAAACAGAACTATCTCTAAGACAATCTAATGTTTTACTACTACCTTCTCTAGCCAGAGACATGCACACTTTTAAGTCGAGAAGCCACAGTACGTTCCCGCTAAACCTCATTTCTTCTGTCACTGCGGCTTATGATTATCTCATGCGCGAGAGAATTTGCTAATTCTCTTTTGAAGCAAGCAATGAGATGCTTGCGGGGAAGTTCGCAGCCTTAAGTAAGGTACTCGTCGCCTTAAGGAAGAAATATTCCCTCCTCATTGCATTAAGCGAAATCCCGCATAACGGGGGCCTCGTCCGCGCCGGAGGTAGGAAGCACTCGGATGGGGTCGCGCGTACCGGAGCGCGCGCGGCGGCGGCCAGGATTTAAATGCAGAACGGAGCCAACGAGGCGTGAAGCAGCGCTGAGAGCGAGGTCGCCAACGCGACGAACACCACTCGGCGCCGCAGCCCCGCGCGCCGCCCGCCCCGACCACCCGTCTCACCGCGCCAACGCCGCCCAACACGCCGCCGCCACCACCATCGCTACCGCCGGCGCCGCCGCCCAACCTGCCGCCACTGCCCACCCTGTGGTCAACACCGCCCCCTTGTCGGCGCCGCCCATCTCAGTGTTATCTCACCACCGCCACCGCCCACCCTGCCACCACTGCCCACCCCGCTACCCACCTTGCAGCAACCGCTGCCCACTTCAGCGCTACCTCAGCATCTCCGCTGTTCCCAACCCGCCGCCACAGCCCACCCTGCCACCACTGCCCACCCCGCTACCCACCTTGCAGCAACCGCTGCCCACCTCAGCGCTACCTCAGCATCTCCGCTGTTCCCACCCCGCCGCCACAGCCCACCCTGCAGCCACCGCCGCCCATCCTGCTGCCATGGCGGCCATCTCAATGCTATCATTGCCGGTACTGCCCCCCAACTCCCCCACCTCTGCCCATCTCGCCGTAAACGCTGCCGCCTTCCCTGCCCCCAATGCCGCCGTCGCCATCCATCTCGCTGCCACTGCCACCATTGTCGCTTCGATGTCCACCCACCTCACAGCTGCCCTCTTTCTCACCGACGCTGCTCTCGCTAAACCTCTCTCCTTCCAACAAATCTACCACCAATACCCAAGACAACACTTCAGAGATTCATTGATATAATTCTCAGCAGTCCTCATTTTCAGTCATATGAATGATATTGAGGTAGGGTGGCGATTGCATCTGCATGATTTTACTGTTAATGTGTCAACAATAGATAATGTAATGCAGATAAAGTGGAATAACCCTGAGAAAGCCTGCCACGAACCAGTTTTGTTGACCACAAATGCAAAAATGGTCGACCAAGATTTAAACAATGGTACTCAGAGCTGGGAGGGAGGTCTGAAGTCCATCTCGGAAAGCACTTTCTCGCAGATAGTGTCGAAATGATATCAATAGACGACGACCACGTCTGCAATCCCAATACCATCTCCATCGCTGACCTCCTTTGCGATTCATTCGACATCCCTACCAACATGCCGACGAAGATTCCACCGGCGATTCAACATCCAGTCTTACGTCGACTCCCACAACGACTCGACGCGTCGGGTCGTCGCGACGTCTTGATGTCGTTCTTACATCCCTACAATGTCCCGACGACGGCACGAAAACGACAAAATAGTGACTGCTCGCATCCCGACCGAGATCAGACGACGATTCGCGACACGACCGCGATCCAAACGCGACCCGACGACGACTAGGAGACGATCTGATGACATCCAGATTCACTCACGACTCAACCGACGATTCTTTATCGACTCTACCGCCAACAGCAACGAATGCCGAGTAAACATATCAACGGACAACGGAAATATTTCCCGGAAAGTCCATCGACGTTGTCGCTGCCGATGTCATAATTACGGAACATTACAATCGTCACTATAACCTCCTTTTTTACCACTTCCCTCACTTTAGTTTTTCCTCCCCACTTTACATCTGTAGGATATCCTTCCGTTGTTGTCGCCTCATTAACACTTCCACTCCTTGATTTGATCCATCTTGTACATAAATCACTAAAGAACACTGTAACTTGAGTGGCAAAGCACTCACTTTCACTCCCTCGGTTGTCAGATTGAAATTCATTTGATTTTGTGGTGAACAAAGTGGCCACAGCTTTTAAGTCGAAACTCGTGTTCACCATTGTGGTGTATTCGGGGAGTCCATATTTCTTCCTTCATATTCATCATTCGTCCATTATGTTTGGTATTAATCATACTCGAGCTCCCAGTTTTCCGAATGGTAAATGTTTGGCTATTTTGGTGACAATTTATTCCTATAAAATGAAAAGAACTCCTTATACTTCTTCTGTTTTCCATCTCCGTACCAACAATAAGTTGTATTACAAACGTGATATTTGTTTTGTTTTGATTCACTCACGCAACTCTGTCAGGTTTACCCAAAAATAGTGCCTTTAGTACCACCACCCAGTTCAACCATGAACACAAGAATTTGATTGTCCAATTTAACTTGCTTGTCTCGGTGTGTTGTGTCTTCCAGATGAACATTTCTGTCTCTTTTCGTATCATTAATTACCGCATAATGTATGTTAGAGGATTACAATTCTTTTCTCCTTTCTGCTGCTTCAGTTTGCAAGATGTTCGACACAATGAAGCAGTGAGCCAGGAGAGTGACGATGGAAGTAACCCTGGAAAAGCCCCGACCATTTTCCGAATCATGATGCCCTGAATTTAGTTCGTTTGGTAGGCGTACTCTCAGATTCTTACTGAGAGCTTGTAAGAACTCCGCGTCTTAGATGCCTCTCGGGTAACGAGAGTCACCTGCCAAAACGCGGCCCCTTCTCTTTCCCGACTCGAACGAGACACTCTTTTAGGATATGTCTGCAGAGTTCCTTCTTCTTCCTAGGGCTTGTATCCAGCCGACAGCCTGTTGCCCTTTACGTCCCGAAGGGACGCATATTCGACCATAATTAGACAAACACTTGCGGGCTCCTCTGATCTGGGGTCAGCAGAACGCGAGGCCCTCCGCGACAACACATACATACAAAGTCAAGGGACAAACAGCCATGCCCAAGGCGGGACTCGAACCCGCGACCCTTTGGACCGAAGCGCTGAGTCGGTACTCGCTCTTAGCCACCTCGGCCATCCAGGTCGGCTGCAGAGTTCCTACGTTACATAAAATTCACATTTTCTCTTATGTTTGGTTATAAAAGATGTATCCGCAAGCGAGGGAAAGAATTGAGAGTAACATTGTGTGGAATAAGTAGGTTTTCCAGATCACCTTAAAGGCACTCCATGAATTCACGAGGTCAACAGTCGAATGACTATCCAAGAGTAATGAGCCGCATGTATCGTAAGTCAAAAAAATTATAAGGGTTTTGTTAATCCGGGATTGCCTCAACACATAATAGCTTTTCTCTAATGCCACCACGTGACCATAATCACCATCCCTTGAATCTCACTGTCACAGCGCCAGCGTCCATGCGTAACAGTTTTGTCAAATATCGGAGTACGGCAATGTGTCGAAACATCATAAGGCGATTTTATGGTGTCATGAAGAGAGAATTTTCCAACGCATTTTATCGGTGGTGGATCGCTCCAGAGGAGACTCACTTCCAAAGTGGAGGCGTCTTATAAGTGTCCAGCAGCAGTGACCGGCTATGAGATGTGCATCTCGGAGAGAGATTTACTGCGGAACGAGAGACACTGCGGTGAAGCCGCAACCCAGTCAGGTTGAGGATGGTGTTGGGGGATCGACGCCAGGAACGGCGGTTAGTGGCAGGGCGCGGTAGCAGCTCGAAACAGACGTGCGTGTCTAATTCGCTGGGGAGGGCGCACCATGTCACGGTCAACGGCCAGGAACAACGGGCAGATCGGCTTAGGTGGCTCAGGGCTCCTATTCTCAACCGTTCGTGATCATCTCGAACGTTCGTGATTGACGTCATCACGAATGCCACGCGAGTTTCCGTATTCTTAACCGCTCGACTCGTCTCGACTGGTCGTTACCGCTCATGATGTGCGAATGGCATCGCGAAGGGTGGTATGAATACGGTTTTCTCGTGGTCTACGCAATTGGACCGTTCGAGACATCACGAATGCGAGATATCACGAATGATGTTAAGAATAGGAGCCCAGGGCATCGATTAATGTCACTACAGTACCTCTAGTCGGGAGTCTTGGGTTCGAGTCCAGTCGGTGCTGGATTTTCAACACTAGCTACTAGCTGGATCGAATTCAACTACTGTCCTGAGATGAATTCTAGCGATTGGCTGCTCGTACTGTAATTTTGCGTAGTCTATTAGGAAGTTTTAGCGCCACGCGTAAGGTAGCGACGTTACGCACTAGCGGTCACGTGAAGGATCTTGAAGTCATAACGTCTTACTTTAGGCCTAAGGTACGACCTTATACCTTCACAAATAGTGCACGCCTACAGGAGTCTCTACGATCATCTTACAAGCGGCAAAATGGCAGCGTAAAAACAAGAAACTTTGGGGATTGTTCCATCTCCGACAAACTGATTCTCGTACGTGAGGCAGTTACAACTATTCCTTACTAACTCTACAACGTTGGAGAGAATTAACGGTAAATGTTGGAGAAGTGACAGGAAATAAATTTGCGAAAAAGAAGTTGAAATCATATCTTTGGGATAGATTATGTCTTAATCTCATAATGAACGTTGTTTGAAAATATTTCCCACGTTCTCAAGAACAGTCGATTGAAAATTCCAGACTGCATACTCATCGCAGAAGCCCACAAAATCTAAAACTCCAAACACAATGTACATTTATTATACTCTTGTATCGTATCGTGGTTTAAAAGTCTCGCCGCTTGCCTAGACTCTCTGATATAGTATGCAACTTCTTTGGTCAACGCTTGAAACGTTTCTTTCATTACAATGCATAACGCAATGTCACAATTGCTAACACTCTTCTGAACGTTGTTCATTATGACCGCATAAAGTCGTTATTTACGTGAACAATAGAGTTTAAGGATATGCCTGGCGCTAAAACTCCCTATTCTATCAATACCAAATTAATTTCGGAGCATGCGCTAATACATAGGCCACGGATGATCTTTCCTTCCTCTGCTTTGTCCTATCATCACCTCTTTTCAACACTCACTCACTCTTACACTTACGTGCTCTTTACAACCACGTGTCGGGAGACCAGGCTTAGAACATTCCATGGCGGTGCTCCACTGATGGGAGATAACTGGTTGGGGAACTAGCGTGTAGGTCGGCGCCAGATCTAGCCATCGTGCTGAGAACGATCACTGCTGCTTCCTGCGATAAAAATCATGCACAACAATTACGGAAATAATGACTTTAGCCGTTGACCTCGGAAGCACCAATTAATCAAAGAGCGTGAGCGGAGCCTTCCTCCACGACTCCTATCGGTAGCGGTAGCTCAGTGCATCAACTGATGCCACTGCAGCGCCTCTGACCGGGAGGTCCTAGGTTCCCACTCCCCACGGCGGAAAGATTTTCGACACTAGCTTTTCAGCTAGGTTGAATTCAGCTGCTGTCTGGAGGAGAATTCTAGCGGCCGGCTGCTCTGATCGGTAGTTTTCCGTGGTTTCTCCGATCAACACCAGGCGAATGACGGAGCAGTACCCTAACAAACGGGCCACGGACCGCGAGCGATCTGTCCTTCCTCTTCCTTGTCCTATCCTCTCCCCTTACACACACACACTTACACTAACATGCACTACACTACCACATATTCCGGGAGACCGGTCGGGAGCTTAGAGCTGGTCTCGGCTGAGGCGGTGCCCCGTTGGTGGGAGAGTCCTGGTTAGGGAGAAACCCCACTAGCCGACGGTAGGTCGGCGCCGGATCTCGCCATCCAGCGGGGGAAGATCACCGCCATCTCCCGAGAAAAAAACATGCACTACACTAACGGGACTAATGACCGAATTAGTTGACGCGCCCGGAAACACGTAAAAACCAAACCAAACCAAACCAAACCAAACCAATCCACGACTCCTCAGAACGTCCAGAGGCGCACATGTGTATAATGCCATTGCCCCACAGGACAGCTTACATGCTACTGGTGAAGTACATTGTGTAGTTCAATAGAATAGAAATTGAATGTTTTTGTTAAAACAGTGCTACTCAAGTGGGCGGCCCATTCTTTATGCCCTGTTCTAGCGTTTATCTAGGTTTCCAGTGTAGCCTGCTGCTTGTCGAGTTAGCCTGACAGGAAGGGTGGGGGGAGATGCTCGGGTCGGTCGATTCTCGTCAGGTGAAAAGCGATTGGTGCCCGGAAACCTGCAGCGGGCCACCGAGGTCACTTTGGCCCGTATTCTTACGTTTTCGTCCAAGGCGACATTTGCCGTATCGTCAAGGATACTCACTGTCTCTAGCTTCTCCTCCATTTATTGTGGGAATTCTGATTTGGAGTTGTTGACGTTCTTTTATGACGAAATAAAAGAGATCATCTTCGTGAACATAGAATATACTATGTTGACGAAGATGACCTCTTTTATTTCTTCTCCTCCTTTCGCCCTACCATTCTCGCCCTATCGTTCTCCCGACGACTACATTCTGTACCTTTGTATACACAATCTTGTTTACTACGATACTTCAGTCGCTGTCTGGAGGAGAATTCTGCAGTTGACGCGCCCAGAAACACGAAAAAAATCAATCAAACAATTTACTACGATACTTCTCTACTCGAAAAGTAATCTAACGTCCCCTTCTACGTCCTCCCTTCGCTATTCTCCGTGGGAACACTACCGCCGAAAACTTCCTTGATTGATTTTTTGTGTTTCCGGGCGCGTCAACTGCTTCGGTCATTAGTCCCGTTAGTGTAGTGCATGTTTTTTCTCGGGAGATGGCGGTGATCTTCTCCCGCTGGATGGCAAGATCCGGTGCCGACCTACCGTCGGCTACTGGGGTTTCCCCCTAACCAGGACTCTCCCACCGGCGGGGTACCGCCCCAGCCGGGACAAGCTCTAAGCTCCCGACCGGTCTCCCGGAATATGTGGTAGTGTAGTGCATGTTAGTGTGAGTGAGTGTGTAAGGGGAGAGAATACGACAAGGAAGAGGAAGGACAGATCGCGCGCGGTCCGTGGCCCGTTTGGTAGGGTACTGCTCCGGCATTCGCCTGGTGTTGATCGGAGAAACCACGGAAAACGACCGATCAGATCAGTCGCCCACTAGAATTCTCCTCCAGACAGCGACTGAATTCGACGTAGCTGAAAAGCTAGTGTCGAAAATCCTGCCGCCGTCAGGACTCGAACCTAGGATCTCCCGGTTAGAGGCGCTGCAGTGACATCAGTTGATGCACTGAGCTACCGCTCCAGGTGAGCACTTCCTTGAGAGAAACTCTCTTCGCCTTGCTCCCACCGTTGCATCTTTTCGCCTGTGACCCTTTCCTCCCCACCATCATTCGTCTTCCCTTGCCCCCATGACTATGAGGGGTCCGACGCCGAATCCCGGGCGTCGCGACGCCTGCACGACGTCCGGCGACGTCGCGTACGCCGCCTTGGAAACGACGTCGCGACGAATGCATATTAATGCCGTCGCCTCCGGAGAGAGGAAACGAGGGGTACGCGCCGCGATGCGATCTCTGAACCAATAAGAGCGTGTTCGCGCAGTCTACCCTTCCCCCACCACTCGCTGAAGCCGACCCCCCCCCCCCCGCCGTCTCCGGCCATCTTCTCTCTTGCTCTCGCCCATGCGAGAACATTCCCGCCAGTGCGGCTGCTTTTGCTTAAGTAGGTTGCGGATTCTGTTCCCCTCGTCGATGCTAATGGCTGACTACGAACAAAGGAAGACTTTCGATTTGGGAGGGAAGAGAACAGAGTATAGTGTATAAAATAGTGTCAATACATTAAAAATGAAATAAAATTGGAGCATACTTATGTAATTTATCTATTTTCAAGACCAATAAAATAATGTTCGTAAAAGCTAGTTTTCCCCCACATCTCTCTGATACCTCGTTGCACAATCGATTCTCTTTCATTTTTACCATTTGCGTTAGTTATGTGGTTGATGCATTAAGAGATAATCTCTAAATTATAGTACCGCATGCATTAGTAAATGCAATGGTCCATTTAGTGGTATAAATGAATTTGCTTCCGTATGAGATATTGCTAGTACGCAGGGTAGTTTCTCTCATTTTTGATGGTCGTTAAGCTTAAAAAATCGTCCTTAGTATTAATAATAAGGATTTGCTCCCGTCAAACGTGTCAATTGCATTGCCATGAGAGTCTGTGACAATTAATGCAATGATTACATATCTTATAGCAATTAATTACAATATTCCCTGTCTGACAGCTTTGATCCGAGTGCTATTGCACATGATGTATACAACTGTAAATCCATTACTTTAACAGGTAGCCATAGCATTTGTTGTTCTGAGTCCTTTATGATGCCTGCACTGCTAGCCGAACTTCTTAACCAAGCTTCGTGAAGTCACGAAAGTTAAGCAGCTCGAGGCACCGCGGGTTCCTGGAAGAACGACCGTCTTGATAACGCGGATACTAACGGCGCTGAGACCCTGGCTGATAGGGACAAAAGTCAATGACTTACGACTAGTCTTTACATATGATTAAATTTCAATTACCGTACGATTAAGTTCGATTACCGCACGATTCGTTACCGTACGATTCGTTATCGTACGATTAAGTTCAAGGAAATTTCTCTACATTGAATGTCGAAAACGCTTGGAAAGTTATTACGCAAGTAACAAAAATTTAAAAACTTCGGAAGCCCGGAGGTGCAATACCCGACTGATAAGTATCTATGGTAGCATAATATATCGAACGACGCCTTAGAATGGGTAAGAATTCGAATACCGCGCTGTCCTTTTTATTCTGTCCACTCACATCCTTTGGCTCGAGTGCCCATCTAAGTAATATCCATTCCCCAAAATGTCAAAATCTTCCTTCGTTTAACTCGAGGAACCCTAGGATCTGCACCAAAATCCCGGGATGTAGTGCCTTCGGAAGGAGAGGGAGAGAAAGAAGGAACATGCAACTGGCAGAAATCCACATGACAAAAAAGTGCCTCAATGCAGTGAACCGCGAAAATTTTAATAGTTTTGACGTGCAACACAGAATTCCTGCTTGAGTGCGCGACTGCACGCGTTCAATCCAACGCCTTTCTTCCGCAGCTCTCCTTTTGATTTCCTAGATCCAACGCCATATCGCGTTTACAGTTTCCCTCCCCGTGCCGTGCTGCACCGCAGAGGGTCTTGTTCGCAAACACAGCTTCGGCTGCGGCGACGACGGCGGCGGTGGTGGTGGCGGAGGTGGAAGCGGCGGTGAAGGTGGCGGTGAAGGTGGCGGCGAAGGTGACGGCGGCAGCGGAGGCGGAGGTGGAGGCGGCGTTGGTGGTGGCGGAGGTGGAGGCGGAGGCGGAGGCGGAGGCGGAGGCGGAGGCGGAGCCGGAATCGGAGGCGGCGGCGGCGGCGGAGGCGCCGGCGGCGGTGGAGGTGATGGTGGAGGCGGCGGCGGTGGAGGAGGTGGTGGAGGAGGCGTTGGCAGAGGCGGAGGCGGTGGCAGCGGCGGCGGTGGTGGAGGTGACGGAGGCGGTGGAGGAGGCGTTGGCGGAGGCGGTGGAGGAGGCGGTGGCGGCGGCGGTGGCGGCGGAGGCGGTGGTGGCGGAGGTGGAGGCGATGGTTATTGAGGAGGCGGTGGCGGAGGCGACGGCGTTGGAGAAGGCGGTGGCGGCGGCGGAGGCAGCGGCGGAGGCGGCGGCTGCGGAGGCGGCGGTGGTGCGGCTTCGACAACTCTACGCCTGGCAACGGCGGCACGGTGCAGCGTTTCGCGGCGCAAGCTGTCGCCACCCACAGCGCCAGCGGCGGCATGCCGAACAGCTGAAAGGCGGCGCCAACGCGAGCGTCTGGGGGAGGGAGGGGGAGGTGGAGATGCTGCGGTGCACTTCCATACGCTCCACAATCGATTCCCTCTCTTCTGCTTGTTGCCTGCTGCGGCCGAAGTCTTCCTCACCGTTCGAAGCACACTTCTATAACCCGCTTAGACTTAGCGAAACGGCGCCAGTTCGAGGCGGGGTGGTGAGATGGGAATAGAACGGAAGGATGTCGGGGTAGGTCGGGGATATGCGGGGAGGATGGGGGTGCATGAATAGGTCGTGTAGTTTTGAAAAGAAAGGACATATAAGGGGAAGGCGAAGATACATGGAGAGAGCACAGGTGATCGGAGGAGGCGGGGCTAAACATGGGAGTAGGGAGGAACATAATTAGATGGCAGGGAAGCTCGGAAATTACGGGAAAAAACAGAATGCGGGGGATGAGAGAGGACGGTCATAGACGGAATTGTTGGAGAGGGCGACAATGAGCGGAGATGGCGAGGACGTGAAGAAAAATAGAGAAAGACCGGGAACATATGGGGACGTGTGGAGAGGGCGAAGTCGTGCGGAGAAAAGAGGGGGAAAGGGAGAGAAAGTAGAAGCAGGCAGCTTTGGTGAGAGGAAAAGCGTGAGGCGCGGCGCAGCGGGAGGAGGTTCCGTCTCGCGACATGTAACGAGGCAATTGAGTTGCGGGGGTGTCAGGCGCTGCGCCGCCCGTGGGAGTGGGCGGGGCGGGGCACCCGCTCGCCTGCCGTTGTTTGTTGTGGAAAGTGTTCGGAAGAAGCTGCGCGTGGGTGGGTGTGAGTTTCGCGGGCGATCAAGGCGATTCGCTTCAGACCCAGTCGAACATGGCTTACCACGAGATGTGGAGGGAGAGGATGGGTTGAGAATGTCTCCGACGGCCTGAGAATGTACAGCGTCGATAAGAGACACCGAAATAGAAACAGTTTATTTTTGGAGTCTCTTGCGTCTAACGTTAGCAGAAAAGCTAGAGTTTCTGGGGCTAAAACTATTGTCAAAATGGAAAAAAGCTACCTCCGGACACGAAGATAAGTAGTTGATAGTAATAGTTAATTTTCTGCAACAACCGTAATAATATATGTCGAGGAGTTAAGTATTAATTCTAAAACTTTCTATCATAATATGTAAATAAGCTGATCTCCAACAAATTAATAACTCCCAATATAATAACTCCGAATAACTTCAAATAAATGTTATCCAAAGATAATAAATTTCAAAACACGCAAATACCACACACTAAATGCTGAAATTGTTGCTTACACACAAAAAATAGGGCCACATATTATTATTTTAAAATCTATTAAATACACTGTTACATCTCAAATACCTGATGAAACCAAACAACCCGTGGCATGTTTACAGCTCACAGATTAAAATTCAGAGGAATAGTTAATAATAATAATAATAATAATAATAATAATAATAATAATAATAATAAGTCATAAATTTAAAGAATAATAACAACACCTAAATAACAAATATTTTATTTGTGTTCAAAGGAAGCATCGATTTCACAAATAATACAGTAGATATATTTAATTTCCAATTAAATCATCACACAATTAACCCAAAGAATTTATTAATTTCTGAACTGAATAAATAAAATCAATGTATTTTCATTTCTGAACTGAGGGTCCATCACGTAAATGAATCGAAACCTTTGATTATTAACATATGTACATCAAATATTTAATTTTTATATGAAGTATTAACTGTATAAATAATGCGAGCAGTGAAGTAACTGTAGATCACATAAATACCGGCAGTGCGTTCGTTAATTTGTGGACCAACGATCCCTCTCGTAAGAATGCGGTCGCGGAGTGGCAGGGCGCGCGCTGCGCTACTGGGCGCCGGAGGCCGGACGCGAGGGCGGCAGGGGCGTGGCGGCGGCCGCGGCGACGGCGGCGGCCACGATGGCGGCGTCGGCGCAGGGCGTCAGCGGCGGCGGGGACGGCACCCGCTCGGCCCCCGCCTCCGCCCCGGCCCCCGCCTCCGCCCCCGCCGCGCCCTCATCCGCGCTCTTGGCCTCGCCCTCGGCGTCCCCCAAGGTCCCTCTCTTGGTCTCGTCCTTGGCGTCGTCCTTGGTCTCGTCCTTGGTGTCGTCCTTGGCGTCGTCCTTGGTCTCGTCCTTGGCGTCGTCCTTGGCGTCGTCCTTGGGCGCGGCGGCCGGCACGCCCTCGCCGTCGCCCTCGCCCTGGCCCTTGACCTCCGCTGCCCCCGCGCGCTCGCCTGCGTCCTTCTCGCGGTCGCTGGCGGAGTCGCCGGATTCCTGAGGAGAAACCACCGGCTTAGTTGGCTCAGCGCATCAATTGACGTCATTGTAGTGCCTCTGACCGGGAAGTCCAAGGGATAGAGTTAAATCGGTGGCAGGATTTTCTAAACAAGCCCTACACTTAAAGGCATAATGACCTTGGTAATTGACGTGCCTGGAATCACTAATCAATTAGTCAATCTATACGCAGAGAAACGACTGAATATGGAAAGCGTGTGCAGTTTGTTTCACTTTTCATAAAATTGTGTCCAATCTAATAAGTTGACTCGTTTACTTTTTCGCTGAAAATGAGATAAGCCTACGAAATTATTGAGAATATGAGTTCAAAGTAAACATCTAAGGTATGTAGGGAGACGCAGAAGATTACTTTCTCCCAATGGATATGGTGGGAAATCTCATACAACGAAATAATACATGACACAGGGCGCTTCAGATTGGAATGCAACTTATTTTGCAGTGGTGTTTGGCATGTACCCGAACTTTCAGGATGGTACAAAAATGTCTCAATGTCATGGCCTTGATGTTGCAACTATGTTATATAATATTTCCCAACACACGTTCAGTGGTAGAACATAATCATGTTTGACCCTACATTCCTTAGATTTCTGTAACATTCCTTCTGAGCAATCATTTTTATTGGATTATTCTAAAAATGTGTGTATAACCAGATAATCGTCATTACTTTTGGTTTCGGAGTATTAGACACAAGTGCATGTACGAATATTGCCTATATTCCATTAAATTAGTAATCCTAATAAGATTAGACTAATTGTCAAATTATTCATGCTACGACAATGATTTGTCATTGATCAACTTCAAATAAGCCTGTTGCGATTCTGTTAAAACATACTAGATTACTTCAAATAAACACTCAGTGGCAAAATTTCTATCTTGCACTCTTGTAAAATAGTTTTCATTAGTTATTAGGTAATTCTTCTAGGTCATAGAAAAAAGCTCGTGTTAGAGGGCAGGGAATCGAAAGAAGTTCAGTTTTAGAAAATTAAGCCTCGTCACTCAAAAGAAATGTTCCAATAGTTGTGACACTAATTTCCAACTCACTGATCCCAGTCATGCTTGTCCCCCGATGGACTATGCAGGTAGTAATACGCAATTACGTGTTCCAATCCTGCCCTATTACCAGCACAACGATGCAAAAGCCCAAATTGTGAATGATTGTGTCAGTTGAGAGAGTATATCCCAGATTTACTGCTGTAAATAGATCTATCGTGTGAATATAGAGGACTATTAGGTATACGAGTAGAAGCGCATCAATTATGTTGTATTACAGAGCAGGCGTACTAGGCTGAAGTACGATACTCGTAATTCCAGAGGCTGTAGTTCAGAGGTGACCAATTCGTGGCAGCGACAAATGTAGTGAGTTGACGGATTACATAAATGGAATTACATCCTTGCTTTTCATAATTCTTCTAAAGAAGTCACCTCAATAATCAGTGAGGCAATTTTCGCATTTTTAATAACAGATTGCTATTCGTGCTTTAATCTCATCATACAACTGAGGTATCTTCACACCGATTGACTGATTGTGGGCACATTAAGTGCTAGGGTCAATAGTCCAGTTAGTATAGAATATGTTTATTATCTTTGAATTTGATGTTCCTACCCGCTAGATGGTGAGATCTGGCGCTAACCTACATGTCGGCTTGCAGGATTTTCCCCAACCAGGTATTTCCCCCAGCGGGGCACCGCCCCAGTCGGGACAAGCTCTAAGCTCCCGACCGGCCTCCCAACATGTCTGGTAGTGTAGTGCATGTAAGTGTGTGTGTATGTGAGCATTGCAGTCTCATCAGTTTATGCCCTGAGCCACCACTCCCCGTGGGTAAGCTCTAAGCTACAGAGAAGTGTCCCAATATATATGGTAGTGTAGTGCATGTAAGCGTGTGTGCCAGTAAAACGTGAGAATAGGTTAAGATGTAGAAGGAATTGCGCGATCCATGGCCCGTTTGTTTGGGTACTGCTCCAGCTTTGTCTGGTATTAATCGGAGAAACCACGGAAAACTGCCGAACACAGCAGCCGGCGACTAGAATTCTCCTCCAGACAGCGGCTGAGCGGTACCTACCTGTCCAGCAAGTATCGAAAATCCTTGGTTTAGCGGTTAAATGTCGTTGGCTTCTACACAATTGAAATGATTAGAGGCGTTGGCAATGGCAACGCCTAATAATTTCAATCGAAAATCTTGCCAGTCCAGGGCTCCTATTCTTAACCGTTCGTGATCATCTCGAACGTTCGTGATTGACGTCATCACGAATGCCATGCGAGTTTCCGTATTCTTAACCACTCGACTCGTCACGAGTGGTCGTTGCCGCTCATGATGTGCGAATGGCATCGCCAAGGGTGGTATGAATACGGTTTCCTCGTGGTCTACGCAATTGGACCGTTCCCGACATCGCGAATGCGAGATATCACGAATGATGTTAAGAATAGGAGCCCAGGACTTCCCGCTGAGTGGCACCGCGACCGTTGGGCGTGGGGGGTGGGAGGTGGGTACCTTTCCGGAGCGCGGAGGGGACGCGTCGAGGCGCACGGTGGGCAGGCGGTCGGTGAGGATGAGCTGCTCGGCGGTGCGGATGTAGGCGGCGGCGGCGGCGTCCTGCAGCTGCTCGCAGAAGGGGCGCGCCTGCGCCAGGAAGGTGTGCGCCGACGCGTAGTTGCCCGCCTGCATCTCCGTCTGCGCGCCCAGCAGCGCCGCGTTCAGCGCCCAGCGCGGGCTGCCCACGCGCCGCGCCGCCGCCAGCGACCACTGGCCGTACTTGCGCGCAGACTCCAGCTGCGCACGCGCACGTCCGTATCATCAACAGCTGGTCGCCGTAAGGTACGTTATACCTCGAAAGTTAACGGAAAATTGCAGAAAATTTGCTTTTCATCTTCAACAGAAACAGAACCTTTTGTGAATTCTCCTTAACATGGCCAAACCCGTTTTATTCCACGATCTTTCGTTTTGCTTTTGTTCGCACGGCTAGCGACCTCTGGTCGTACTTGCGCGCCCACTCCAGCTGCGCACGCGCACATTCCATTGTTGCCATTAGACTCTACAGGAGGTCGCTTTAATGTACGTTATACCACAAAAATAAGGGAAAAATGCAGAAAATTTGCTATTGATCTTTAACAGAATCAGAACAGAAAAATTCTCTTTAAAATGGCCAAACCCGTTTTATTCCACGATCTTTCGTTTTGCTTTTATTCGTACAGCCAGTGACCATTGGCCGTACTCGAGCACCGACTCCATCTGCGCACGCGCACATTCACATTGCTGCTATTAGAATCAGCAGCAGGTCGCCGTAAGGTACATTAAACCTCAAAAATAAGGGAAAATTGCAGAAGATCCGTTTTTAAACTTTAGAGAATCTAAACTTTTGTTAAATTCTCTTTAACATGGCGAAATCCGTTTTATTTTACAATATTTCGTTTTACTTTTATTTTGATATTTATATAACCTTGCGTTAGAGTAACCACGTTCCCTTTTACGAAAAGGGACGTGCTTCCCCTAAAAAATAAAACAAAGCCAAAAACAGACAGCACCAGAAAGTAAGACTGCAAGAAGATATTTAAGAGGAAGAAAGAAAATAAGATAAGGTATAGACAGAGAAAGGAAGGCATCACCTATAAGCCTGGAGCTTTCTAGAGCAGTACAAACTTTAAAGCCATTTCCCCGAAAATTGACTTTTTGGCTGTCATTGGAAACCTGAAACATATCTCCAGTTCTATGTAAGATAACCCTCTGATTATTTTTTTGTTGTAATTCAGAAATATATAGCTAGTGCATGAATCAAAACTAAACCAATTATTTCGTCAAGAAATTTCATGAATAATAAAATGCTAACAAAGAGAAGAGAGGAATGTAGTATGAGAAAAAAACGATATGAAAGAAATAAGCCTGTGAATTTCCAAGAACCAAAGGAAGATAGACACACAGTTAAGTTAGATATTAGCATTCAGAGACAGTAATGACTCAAATGGCCAGGTTATGGATGAAA
Organism: Teleogryllus occipitalis; assembly: GCA_011170035.1. Classification (NCBI taxonomy): domain Eukaryota; kingdom Metazoa; phylum Arthropoda; class Insecta; order Orthoptera; family Gryllidae; genus Teleogryllus; species Teleogryllus occipitalis. The sequence continues at coordinate 55,213 of BLKR01009644.1, forward strand.
GCACGAGCAAATACGTCACTCGCATTGACATGTGGAGCACAGCGCACCTCATTGAGCTGGAAGAAGCACCTGCCGAGCTCGTGGAAGAGCCAGGCGCGCGTCTCGTCGTCCTGCACCAGCGGTACCATCTGCTCCCAGCAGGCGGCGGCCCAGCCCAGCTGCCCGGCGGCGGCGCGCAGCCTCCCGGCCGTCGCCAGCGCAGCCGCGTGCACCCGAGGCTCCGTCAAGCTGCGCGCGCGACGCAGCATGCGCTCCGCCACGCGCCCCGCCGCCTCCAGTCTGCGCACGCGCAGACAGGCACGGTCAATCAGGTCAATCATCATGCCAATCAGCAACATGTTCCCGCGTTTCATAGTTCATGCACTCCGCCACGCGCCCCGCCGCCTCCAGCCTGCGCACGCGCGGGCAGGCACGGTCAATCAACATGTCAATCAGTATCATGTTCCCGCATTCTTAGTTCCTGCGCTCCACCACGCGCCCCACCGCCACGTCCAGCCTGCGCATGTGCGGGCAGGTTCGGTCACTCAGGTCGATCAACAGGCCAATCAGCAGTATGTTCCCACATATTTCAGTTCATGCGCTCCGCCACGCGCCCCGCCGCCTCCAGCCTGCGCACGCGCGGGCAGGGACGATCAATCAAGTCAACAATCAACATGTTCCCGCATTTCTTAGTTCATGCGCTCCGCCACGTGCCCCGCCACCTTTAGCCTACGCACGCGCAGACAGACACGGCCACGCAGGTCAATCAACATGTCAATCAGCAACATTTTTCCGCATTTCTTAGTTCATGCACTCCGCCACGCGCCCCGCCGCCTCCAGGCTGCACACGCGCGTGAAGGCACGGTCAATCAACATGTCAATTAGTATCATGTTCCCGCATTCTTAGTTCATGCGCTCCACCACGCGCCCCACCGCCACGTCCAGCCTGCGCATGTGCGGGCAGGTTCGGTCACTCAGGTCGATCAACAGGCCAATCAGCAGTATGTTCCCACATATTTCAGTTCATGCGCTCCGCCACGCGCCCCGCCGCCTCCAGCCTGCGCACGCGCGGGCAGGGACGATCAATCAAGTCAACAATCAACATGTTCCCGCATTTCTTAGTTCATGCGCTCCGCCACGTGCCCCGCCACCTTTAGCCTACGCACGCGCAGACAGACACGGCCACGCAGGTCAATCAACATGTCAATCAGCAACATTTTTCCGCATTTCCTAGTTCATGCACTCCGCCACGCGGCCCGTTGCCTCCAGCATGAACACGTGCGGCTCACACAAGGCTCGGTCAATCAGATGAATCAACATGTCAAACAGCAACATGTTCCCGCATTTCTTAGTTCATGCACTACGCCACGCGCCCTGTCATCTACAGCCTGAGAACGAGCGGGCAGGCTAGATCCATAAGGTCAATCATCATGCCAATCAGCAAGTTCCCACGCTTTTTAGTTCATGCGTTCCGCCATGCTTCACACCGCCTTCAGCCTACAGGCGCTCAGAAATTCAAGGTCAATTAGGCCTATCCTACCAATATGTTCCCACACTTCTTAGTTCATGAACTCTGTTTGGCATCCCACCGCCTCTACCCGCAGACATTCTCCTCATTCTCACATTTTGCTCAATCATCTGCCTCCCCGCCCCCCTAAACTGCTACTTAACTCTTCGCCACTCGTCCCACCCCCACCTCCAGTTTATTGCGTGCTCTTTGTGCCCAGAATAAACTCAGTCATCTGCTTTCGGGCATCTTAAATCTTACTGTCCGCCATGGACGTCGCCTTCTCCTTCCTAAGCAGGCGCAGACAGCACAGTCAGGCTCACTTCACGCTCATGTTCCAAGACCTCACTTCTTGCGCTCTGTCACGCCTCTAGTGGCTTCCACGAAGAACTTTTTATGTTCTGAGCGAGTTAAGTCATCTCATTGACTTGATTCATTCGTTCCTTCTCGCGTTCCTCTATCCCCCACGCACCCTGAAGCCAAACCTAACCCAGCCCTCTACTATCATATCTTTTGCAGACATTCAATGCATGAGCTCCACTTCATTAAAGCCTGAAGCCGCGACAGCTGACTGACCTCGGCATCTAGTTTCATCTGCTCTGTCGTATAAAGAAAAACGCATAAGACAAGTTGGGCATAAGTTCTTTTGTGTTGTTCATAGTAGTTTATTCCACGTCTGTTGGGAGGCTATTTGCCCCTGTGTAAACGGTGTATAAGCCTCCGACCAAGTTTGCGCATATCAGTGCGTATGTCAAGTTTACCATTAGCGTTATCATATTTCGTCGTGCCTGTAAATGCTCACACGCCTTGAGCTTGAAACGTCCGTTACAGCAAATACATGTGAAGAATTTGTTAACTTTAATGCGTGGTCTTGGTATTAAGAGAAGTATGTTTTGATATGCGTGTGTGCCCTCCCTTCCCGAACCAAATATTCTCCTGGTCAAGCACTTGTAACAGTCACTGAACCAGAGTGGTCCTATTAACACATTTCATAAAGAGGTAACTGTTTGATCTGGGGTACAAACGTTAGATGTGACATTTTAAAAATACTTTTTAGCACCCTCGACTCATTCAACATGCCTTTAAGCAGCATAACAAGAGCAAGTACATTTTGAGATGACTTTTACATCCATTTTGAGATTTGTGATGTACAATTAAACCAACAAGAGCAGTCAAGCTATTCACATATACATGTTTCAAGCTATTGACCAAATGGAAAAAGAGTTGACGATGAGAGAGTGAAGCACCAATCTGACCTCCTTCACGAATCTCTTTGACTGTAATAGAGCTGCAACGTCGCCCTAATTATGACAAATTGCAAAATTTCTAGGAACCGAGTTATGAACTAAGTTCTACGACCTAAAAAAACTTAATTTGAACCAACCAAACGTTCTTTTTAAACTGAAAGCGACAAATTCTAAGAAAAAACTTCTTCATAGCGACATTTTCAAGTACAGAAGATGGCAGTTAATTTATGCTGATAGAGCACATTTACTTAAGGTACATTCACCATTTAATGACAAATGAAATACTAATAAATTTAAATGTAAACATAAATATAAATTTTATTCAAATAAGTAAACTATTATTTCAAATTTCAATGAATTTTCACGTTCATCACGTTTAATAGGGGTTATTTTTAAAACACCGAAAGTCGGTAAATGTAAAGTTATGGTAAAACAAGAAAAAATAATATTTACATATATAGAGAACGTTTCTCTGTTTTTATATTATTTCAATTGCATAAATCTTGATTGAGAATTCCAGACATGTAATTTACTTGTATCAATAGTACATATTTATTAGAAATAAATATTTCATACTTAATTATTGCCTCAAAGAGGTTTTGAGAAAATCATTATATATTTGTTAATAACACCCGAGAAAAGACGAAGATTTTTTTAAAGAGAAGAATGTCACTTATTCTTTTCAGAATATTTCTTTTGTTTTGGATTACCTCAAGCAGAAGTTTTGAAATCTGATTTTGTATTTGGGAGTAGCTTGTTCTCCAAAAGAATGCATACAAAAATACATTTACTTGTATTATGTCTTGGTCACATTTATTTTGTAATTGCATTTGCTCGAAAATATTGCATTTTTTCTGTGCGAAAAAGTACTAAAATCTCCTCTTTACATCTCCACTTTTGTGAATTCAATACGTTTCCTCGCAAACCTCAAAATGTTTGTCCCAAAAATTTAGGCTTCCTATTTTATTTTTCCAACATACCCAAAATTCAATAAAATATGGGAAGAATTCCTCAATATGCTTCCTAGGTAGAATAAATATATGAATCTTTGAGAGTTCCAGCAAAACCCCTTAGGTCGCCGTTATCACCCAGTCCTTTGAGGGGACCGTATCATACAGTCCCTTGCGCCTTCGAGGTAGCTGCACGACGCAAAGCTTTGCCGCCTTGAGAGAGAGCGGGGCGTAAACTCTTGACGCCGTGCGACATGCATATTTAAAAGCGCATCCTCGACGCGACAGACACTTGCGCGAAAACCTCGACGGCTATTCATATAACACGTGAACCGCCCCGCAACGCGGAACGGAACCATGTGCAAAGCCGCAGGTAGGTCGTGAAAAGAGTGGTAGCATGTAAAATGTTGAATGTAGATCGTTGGAGATAAACGCGATGGATTTCACGCCTTGAGTGGCATATTGCAAGCAGAGAGAGCTGTATTTTAAAGAAACATGAATAATCGTGTGTAGTGTCTGCTTCCTAGTAGTTGAAGAAACATCGTGGTATGTAAATGAATGGTTATCTACCTAAATTCTATAACAATAACAATGAGATTAATAAACGAGGTCTGGTCGCGTTCACAGTTTGTTAGTTCCAGAATATAATACGCGGCAAACACATGAACTCTTTAAAAATAACAATAATTCGATTCGATAACGATAATAATGAAAACTATTCGAAACATGTATTGCCGCGTTTATCTCGTTAGCTCCGAAACGTTGCAAACACTCTCCCGTCATACGTTTTCAACGTTAACACAAATTGTTCTTATTTCTAAGACGATTGAAGTTATAAAATTGCTTGTATGGCTTCAGTGAGATTAAATAGCACAAAAATTAAACTTCTACCTCTTTAATTATGAAAGATGTTAAGGAAAACATACATCCTACATCGTGCGTTTTAGAAGCCTTCAAAGTTCAGTAAGAATGGCGTAATGGTTTTTCCTTCATTAGTCCAAAACGTTGTTAATAGAACTTTTAAGATGTATTCAGACAAAACGACCGTCGTCAGGAGTCTTTTAGGAATGTTTAAACGAGTGCAGTCACAATGGCATTCTATAAACGTGAATCGCATCTATTTGCCACCGTACCTTGCGTCTTATCTCATTAGAAAAGCATCGTCCATCTAAATGAGAGACCCCCTTGTCTAAGACAATTCCTTCCAATGTAATAATGTCAGTAGCATTGCTTATTTTAATTTCCTTGCAAACATCTTTTAATCTACCATTTGAAGAAGTAAAAGAAGAAGAAAAAGAAGAAGAAAAGGAAGAAGAAAAGGAAGAAGAAAAGAAGAAGAAGAGTTTGATGTGGCAAAGAAGGAAAAGTTGAAATACTCATTTTGCAGATCGTGAAAGTTCAACAATTTTTATTTTTAGGTTTTTATTTGTAACTAGTGAACCCGACAAGGCTTCGCTATTGCAATGTATTACGCTTCATCGCCGCGTGATAGTTATTCATGTTTCCCGTTATTGTCTGCAAACGTTTTAATAGATGAGAGACTCTTGCGAGTATGAGTTTGTTCTGTGTTCTGGCTTGGTCATTGCTGTCAAGTATCCTATTGTCAAAACGTTCTCCTTGAAGTTTGGGCATGCATTCGCTATGCAACTGTCTTGTAGAAATTTGATATACTTGTCCGAGATGACGGTCAAGTAAAAATTCTAACCAATATTTCACAATCGCAGGGGTAGAAAACGCAACGATGACGCTCTTGATACTTGAAGGTGTGGCGGGTTGCGTAGAGCTTGTTTAGGGTTTTAGTCAAACTCCCAAATCACAATTAGCAACGCTCCCATTTTACGTCTATATACGACGAACATATGCACATTCCCTTTGTATGATGCCTATAACCCTCACGCAAGTTCAAGTAATCAATTGACAATGATTTATTTCAATTGGATAAACGGTATGGCAGGGCATATTATACGAACGTAATATAAATAAGTAGATGTAAATAATGTAGCATAAATAGATGCGAACGTGATTAAGTAAGCTAATTATCTAACCTTAAATTAATATCCTAACATTTCAAATTATCGTCTTGTACCCCTTAGAGTATCGAACAATAAATACCGCTTGTACCGCTCAATAAGAGCATTAGGCGACGAGAAAAATAGCAATAAATAACTATATGATTATCACCACCCTGTCACGCCATACATAATATAAACAGCAATATATCAGGCCTGTGGAAGTGTTTAAAGAATTTGTGCGGTGAGCGAAGAACAAGGAGCAAAGAGATTAAGGAGATGGAAAAATATATCAGTGTCGGTGCGTAAATAGAAGACTACTACTGGAAACTACATCGAGACACGTCACAAAGCATTTTCAAGGGGAAGAGCAATACTCACAGTTTCACACAGAAGAGAAAATGTTATTTCAAGACACTTGATATAAATTTTTATATGTGAAGTTTATGTATAACGATTTTTGAAGTAAAGATTAAAAGTAATATTTTTCAGAAAACATATTTTTTAATAAGTCTTAATAACTTCATATGGCAACTTTCGAATGGCAATATTAAAACACGTTGTGAAAAAAAGGTATGTGATGGAATAAAATTGAACTTAGGTTTTGAAATCAGCTCTTCAAGTAAATATACATTCATATACATTTTTTAAAAAGTTTTTATGAACCATACATTTACTGGCCTGTGTTATTAATATTTTTATAAAGATTAAAAACTACATATATTATAAACTAAGAAATTTTAAAATAAAAACTACATGTATTAAAAATACGAATGGAAAGAATGCACACTTTTACTTTACTTTAGTCACGTTTTACCATATAAAATAGATAATTTTCAAACATGAACTGCACGAGAGAAACCAGCCAACAAAATCAAATTTGCAGACTATGACGATGCAGAATATTACACATGCGTAGGATAGCACTCTTCATCATTAACTCGCCACTCTCGTTAGCTGTGTATAATGCACTGCTCTAACAAGCTCGTAAATGTGCCGTGGACATTCAGACAGTTAATCCACCGCGCACGCTTAATCTCACTATCTGTTCGGCGGCAAATGTATCACTCAGCATTAGCGGTTACTCCTGCCACGGTGCACAGCACGTGATGAATAGCGAATAGCATTAGCTGGGTCTCGACGATTCTCGGAAATTAAGACGCTGCAACGTTAATTGATGACAAGGGAAATAGTATTGGATTAATTTACCATTGGTGAATGTAAATTATTGGAGAATTCGAAAATAATTTGCTTTGAAACTGCCTTTAAAGTAAATTTATCTAAGTCATTAGTGCGGGACATTTATTCAAATTGGAATAATAATTGCATTAAGTATGCATCAACGAGTGTTTTTGTTATAACCAACCTTATTTAAAAGATTCAATGATATGATGCTATGCAAATGTCTATAATTATGATAAGCGTCTTAGTAATGTTATTCATGACACTCGGTGCCACCAACACAATATACTCTTATATTGCATTAGGTGCTATGCACATTGATCGTATGAAAAAAAAAAGAATAATGAAATCAATTCATCTTGATGTTTGTAGAAAACGTGTTTGTTGATTAACTCATATTTTCAATTGTTCTACATAGAGTTCCTCTTAGCTTTCGACCTCTCTATAAATAGATGAGTTCATACTGATTTAATTCGTAATAATTCAAAGCGATCGTCTAAAATTGAGACATGCTACCTTGCATGTTACACAGAAATCCATGAAACGGAAGTTATTTCGTAAAATGGTCGTCTTCAATTGATATGAAGTGACAGCAAAATTGTTCAATTAATTCAGATATATAAGTTATACGAAGTTTGAGATACGTTCAATAGTTGAAGTGATAACACAAACTCGTAATCAAATCGTTTCATCAGATCTTGATAAAATCGCACTGATGCGAATAGTAATAAGTAGAGACCGGGAAATATATAGTATGAAACATCAAAATACGTACATAAATATGTAATGAAAACAGTAAGAATATGTAATAATATTTGTAAAATCGTATGAAATGTGTAATATTAAAATTTACTAATTATAAAACACATTTACATAATACAAAATTACATTTATAAAAAAATTTCTAAAAAAATTAAAAATAATACAAACGTCTTTAAAATCATTTGGAGAGCATAAGTTGATGTACACTTTGTACCAAACAACTTTCCCATCAGTAGTAAAAGCGCCATTTATTGCTATTCAGGACTGTAGATTTGCAGCCCGACTAGACGCAATAGAAGACATAGTACAAACTAGCTATATCTACGACCAGCAAACATCACTGCCACGAAAAGCACTCTCATTGAATGTTACACTTGGCGATCGCCAATGTTTCTCCAAAATTAAGGTTAAAAGCCACGATCCGCGACGTCAGTGATACTTTTCACATCTAAAGGTGAAACTGATCTCAGTCGTTTACGTGCACTTCTCGCCACTGAGATAACTGAAGTAGATGCGTGGGACAGTGAGAACACGCGTATTCACATTGGCTATCTGAAGGAGTCAGCACGTACAATAATATATGAAAAAATGCTGATTTTGAAAAAAATATTTATTTTCATAAAAATATGTTTAATTAACTACTTTTTTGACTTATTGTTAGTTAATGTAAGCTTAATGCGTGTAAATTTAAGATATTCTCCCATGGAGTTACGACACTTAATTGCAGAATTAATAATAAATGTTAAAACAATATGTAATAAAATTGAAGAAAATAAATATACTAAAAATATTTCGTGAAAGTACCAAAATATGTAAAATATATAATATAGTGCCAAATATGTAAAAATATGTAACGAAAAAATTGAATATTGTGTTAGGACGGGGCCCATTCGCCAAGACTACAAATTTGAGAATGGTAAGTAGAAAGACAAAAAATATGTAATTACATAAAAATCCATACTCTAGTGCGCCCAGAACGTGTGCCAAGAAAGTCTCTCCGCACCAAGTGAAATAAGTGGCTCTTATTAAAAATTGCATTTACGTATGTTCCCACCAAGCAGATTGCTCGGAAATAAGTGAAAGGGACAACATTTCCAGCATATCTTATAATTGTGGTAACTGCGGAAATTACTTTTTGGTTTGATGCAAGTTGCATTTCATCCTAGCAACATAATTTCTGTTGCTAGGACTCTCATCAGTCAATTGTGACACTTCGGAGATATTTTCCTGGCGCACTGTATTACATACAGAAGGCTCGAGATTTGTATGTATTTGGCGTTATTGGGTTGGTAGTCCGACTTTGCTGGCCAGCTGCCGGTGCCCCCATACCTGGGCCTAGTTAAATTCCCATGCTTGGGGGTAAGAGCGACATGAGGGGAACATGACGTATTCTCTTCACCGTAATTAGCAAGATCCGCCTGCTTGAGCTTTTTTCGCCACACAGCTATAGAAACTGGGACGATTTTAGAGGAAAGCTACAACTCTATTTTTGCCTCAACCGGAAATCTAACCCGGGACCACAGCAGGGGAAACTAGTACACTGCCCATGAGCCATCCCAGAGGCAAGTCTCAAGATAAATATCACAAAACGTTTATGGTATCGCACGCACCCTGCCGGGGTAAGCACCCCCCTTTAATGTTAAAATAAATTAAGTTTAATTTTAAGGATTTTTCTAGTAAATTCATAAATTATCCAATATGTATTATCCAGTTATGCATGGTACGGCCTGGTATCACATATGCTTCATCCTCCCGTTTCAAAGTAGCCGAGCAAAGTACCGAGATAAATAAAACGGAGGAAGTCAGGTGTGGATCGCCCGAGTAATGAAAATATTGCCAGCAACCATATTAAAGATTTTAGTTGAGGCTTTGTAAGATGAACACACCTACTGTAGCTACTTGGCTAACCGAGAGACGCCGCGTCCTAAGCACAAATGCCAACATTTCGACCGCCCTTCTCAAGTCTTTCTCAAGGTGAAATTCCTCGGGAAGGTTGCAGAGTTGCGGCCGAAACGTTGGCACCCGTGCTTAGAGCGCGGCGTCTCCCGAACAGCCAATTAGCTACTGACTCCGGCCGCGAAAGCCTACACTCCCGTGGCGTAGACTCACTCCTTGCGCTCCATGCCAACGTGTTGGCCGCCATTCTGCGACCTTCCTCAGGGCGAAATTCCTGAGGAAGATCATAGAATGACGGCCGAAACGTTGGCACCCGTGCCTCTGACGCGGCGTCTCCCGAACAGCCAAATAGCTCCTGACACCAGCCGCGAAGGCCTACAAACGCTCTGGACGCGTAGACTCACTCCTTGCGCTCCATGTGCGCGATAGTGACGTAGTTCTGCGCGCTGACGATCATGGCGTCGCGCTCGGCCTGCGCGATGGGGTGCCTGCGCGCCGCCTCGAGCGCGCGCAGCAGCTGCCCTCCCAGCTCGAGCACGTCGCCGAAGCGGCGCTCGCGGTGCGCCGTCTCCAGGTTCCGCAGCTGGATGCGCGCGCGCTTGTCCAGCGGCAGCGTCGACGCCGACGCCGCGTCCTTGGGCACCGAGTGCGACGACGACGCCGTGCGCCGCGGCCCGTCCCCCAGCGGCGCGGCCGGCGGCGGCCCCGGCTGGCGCCACAGCTCCGGCACCGCCCCCACCGAGTTGCGCGCGGTGGGCGGCCGGCGCGCAGACGGCGGTTCCGACGACGGCATCGGCAGCCGGCGCCAGTATTCCTGTCGAGAGCAAATGATGCCACACACACGTCCAAAATTAATATAGTGCCGTACCTGGAATTCAATCGTTTATAACAATTCCTTGGCGTTAAGTAACAGCAAATGGCATACATTTTAAACGTCCCGCGTAGGATATATATTTTTTTTGTAAAAAGGGAGTCCGCCGACCTGGATGGCCGAGGTGGCTAAGAGCGAGTACCGACTCAGCGCTTCGGTCCGAAGGGTCGCGGGTTCGAGTCCCACCTTGGGCATGGCTGTTTGTCCGTTGACTTAGTATGTATGTGTTGTCGCGGAGGGCCTCGCGTTCTGCTGACCCCAGATCAGAGGAGCCGGCAAGTGTGGTGGTGTCTAGTGTATGGTTGAATATGCGTCCCATCAGGACGTAAAGGGTAACCGGCTGTCGGCTGGATAAAAAAAAGCCCTAGATTAAAAAAAGGGAGTGCGGGATTCCAGAGAGAAAGGCAAAGACGTCTTTCGTATGAAACTCTATGGAAGAACAAACTGCTTTGAAAAGTTTGAACTGCTTTCATAGACTCTCGCGAGGTTGCGCCAGCTATTGGGAACCAGCGAGAGAAAGCATATCGTGTTGTTGACAACTTCTGAAAATCAGATGCATTTCCAAAAAAGACGACATGAGAGTCGATTGTTTGAGAATCTTCAGCCGAGCGGTTTTACAAAATTAATTAATAACAAAAATTAAATAACAAAAGATCACCGTCAGTAAAACGGCTAAGTAATTCACATCTTGGCTGCATTGAAAAACTAGATTTGACGATTGGTAACGGCAGGGTACACTTCGTCAACAGAGGTGTTGTGACGCAGGCTTTGTGGGACAAAGGTAAAAAAATGAATAGTTTTCTTACTATTTTTGCTTGAAGTTTAAACAAATTATAAAAATATTGTCTAAAAACCGCTCCAAATCTTTTATTCTCGCATAAAACAAGAACTATTCTTAAAAAATGTCACAGGTCACATTTTCGTCGATGTTTCTAAATTTTTGAAAACTTCAAAGGTTAGAAATAACGCGAGGATGTGTGTGATGTGATAGCATCACAGTTTCATTGTTCTATTCCAATCAATGGATTCAATTATGCCGTTCAATGAACTGAATTAGGAAAATACAAATTTTCAATAGATATATAAGAAACTCAATAACAATGAAATATACAGAACACTTATACTAGAAACTATGGATATCCAAGATGGATCCTGCACAAAAATATTTTAAATAATTCAGAGGGTTTTAGAGGTTCTATTAATAATTCTTTCAAAATTTTCTCTTTTTATATGAAATGCGTGACCATCATCGTTAATTTCATTGTTCGATGCTATCAATGGATTAAATTAATGCCGTTCAAGGGATTGAAATAGACAATTAAAAATGTTTAAGAGAAATATAAGTTCAGTTACAGTTTAGTTACAGTAACAGTTTAATTACAATGTTTTAATCATATACAGCTCTAAAACTATGAACTATGGATATTAGAGGTTCTATTGATAAGCCTTTTAAATAATTGTTCCTTATTATAAAACCCATGACCATTACAGTCATTCTCATAATCATTGTCATACTCCGTGTTTTCCGTGAGTCGTAGTAGCTGTATTATACAACGGTGCCACTGGAACAAAATTAAATTACCATCATCGATTTGGTCTGGTATCGACGTAGATACGATGGTCACTCCATGATTCACGGCCACTACATTGTAATAGTCAATACTGCAGCAGTAACTTAATTTCAATATATCCCTTTGAAGGTAAATAAATGTATGTGTTTCAGAATTCTAGTACCAAATTGGTGCCTGATACTGTAAGCAATGGATGAGTAAATAGAAATCGTTTTCTTATTAGTTCCAGCATTAAATGATCATTTACAGTTTACAGACTTCAAAATAATGTCCCAATTTACGAACCGAGAAAAAAACACGAGATACCCACGAACCATTTTGATGTAAGCTACTTAAACTACCTTGGATGACGGAGCACACTTTCAGCAGTGCATATCAGCGGAATATTAGAAGCTTCCTGGATTGGGTATCTACCTCAGCGGCGGAGAGCACGTTCATTAGACACATTGAATATTCACGTGGCAACCAATTGCTTTTGAATGTGAACTGCCTTCATTCAACGAAACGCACGTTCATCCAACACAATGTACTTCCAAATAGCATCCAAGACCTTTTGGACGTAAACAATTTGATCAGCGGAGCGAACCTTTATCAACACGCGGTGTGCATGTGCCCTTTAAGAAAGTTTAGATGTCAAGAACTATTCTGACAACAGGAATACAAATACATGAAAAATAATGTTCTTGTGGCTATAATGGCATTTGATTGTGAACAACTGTGTTGACCAGCGCACTTTACTAAATATAGCATTTCCACCCAATATGCAAGTATTGTTGTTCCAGGTTTATTTTAATCGTCTGTGCGTATGTTAAAAACAATTAATTTTCATATGTCATCTGTGAGTACCATCTCTTGTACACTTCATGGCACAAAAGTCAGTTGCGACGACTCACGTTTGAATGCTTTCAACCAACTCAACTATGATAACACACAATGCTTTTGGTGAGTGATTCCCGCACCCGATGGGGCTGGCCAGTTCTTTAGACAAAAATATTTTGGACTTTTGAACGTGAAAAACCGCCTTCTCAAACAGAGCGCGCGTTCATAAACATTAATTTTCACGTGGAATCCAAGGTGTATGGATGAGATGTGTACCTACACCTGCGGAGCATTTGTTCATCAAAAAAATATATTTCCACATGGTTCCACGTCAAGGGCTTTTGAATATGCAAAACTACCTTTACCAACACATTCAGCAGATTTTCACTAGTGATGCTACATCGGTAACTAAACATCAATGTTCAAAGTTAAAACATCGATGTGAATAATACACAAACCAAAAACCACCCATCTTTATAAACATTGATATTTTAAAGTTGATTTAGTAACCTCTAACATTGAATTTGAGTGCAACAAAAATTATTTTCCACGATGGTCGTACTTATTAATTTACAATTAACACACAGTTACAATATATTTTTACTGAAAAGTAAAACAAAAGGAACAATGGACATATCTGAGTCTGAAATCCTGCATGCCTACAGTGATCTCAAAATGGTCTGTCCTCAGTTCGCCAAAGAAGGCCCGAGAAGGAATAGAGAGGCTCTACAAAGCCATCGATGTTTTGAAAACGATCCCTCTTTCCTAATTTCCACAGGACATGGAGAGACGTGGAGCTTACCTTACAAACTTGTGATTATGTGAATATTTCACTCAAAAGCTCGAAAAAGTTGAAACACAAAACGCAAAACATGGTTATTAAAACACATCGACTTGAAAATATCGATGTTTTAAACGTTTTTTTTTACAAAAACATCGATATTTGAAGACATCGAGATACAAGTCCCACTTGTTCATAAAAAATATTTCGACGAGGCACTCAAAGGCAATTGAATGTGAAAAACTAACTTTTCTATCACATTCAGTAAAACATTAGATTTCCTCGTAATATCCAAGTCTCGTAGTCTCAGTGTGTACCTTGGCGAGGGAACACTCGTTCAAAAAACAAAGTTTAAAAATCACATGGCACCCAAGGGCAATTGAATGTGAAAAACTACTTTTACCAACACATTCATCAAAATATTAAATTTCCACTGTCACATGGATGCGGAGTGTACCTGTACCAGCAAAGTATTCGTTCATCAAAAAATGTCCATGTGACACAAGGGCTATTGAATGTGAAAAATTACTTTAACCAGTAACAACAGCAAAACATAGAATTTCCTCGTGCCATCCAAAACTTGCAAGTAGTAAATACCTTGACTTGGAAGCACTCGTCCCCCCCCCCCAAATAATCAACGTGGCACACAAGGTCTTGTGAATGTGAAAAACTACCTTTACCACCTCCTTCAGCAAATACTAATTTCCATTCCATGTTCCATCTAATGCCTTCCATTTTGCACGTGCCTCGAGAAAGCGGAGCGTACCTTGGCGGGCAGGGCGCGCGCGGCGGCGCGGGAGGGCGGCGTGCGCGCGGGCGGGTGCGGGGCGGCGGAGGCGGGGTGCACGGAGAGGGGGCGGGGGGCGGGGCGCGACGCCGACGAGGGCGTCTTGGGGCGGGCGGCGACGGCGGCGCTGGCGCTCATCGTGGTCGCGGGGCGTGCGGAGTGTCGGGGAAGCGGGTGGAGTCGCGGGGGACGGAGGAGGCTCGCGAGGACTTTCGCACGGGGGAGGGCGCGGAGCGGGAGAGTGTCCGTTGCCCGGTGGCGGCGGGGGAGCGGAGGGGGCGGTGCCCATTGTTGACGTTTCCCGCGTTTTTTATTCAATAATACTAATACGTAAATTTTTACGGAGAATTCTAAAGGCTGAATGGTTCATCTCCAATAGCCAAATGCACAAAGAATTACAAATTGAACCAATTAATACATTCATCACTAACCAATCTTCCAAATTCTTCAACTCTTTAAAAGGTTATCCTCTTCATCAACATTTCGATCTGGGAAAAAATTATCACATTAAACGAATTCGTTCCCGCTTCCCCAAAGATATTTTTCACCCCCCATAAATAATTGTCTACTTTATTACTCAATAAAACCTTCTCTTAAAAATCTAAGTTTATTATAAACATTAATCAATAGTTATTAAAATCAAATTTTATTCGTAATTACTATTAAATGTTTGCCACCGAGCATTAGCTCAAAGCGAACTTTAATAAATCTATCTATCTATCTAAATCACACGCTCGCGTTCATACTTCAATGCAAACACAGGGTGACCTCGAACCCTACATAAACAACACTCCCACATAATCGTCTCCAACGTAATCAATGCGCGTTTAGGTGCGACGAACGTAAAACTTGTTTCCATATGCAAATTTTTATTTTAAAAATTTGGAGTCGTTTATCAGAAGATGTTGTTTGGGCGTTTCCGGAAATGTCAAATTTCGATGTTTTCTCGTTTAGCTTTCCTTGGTTATGGGCGTTGAAATATTACTAGAGCGTACACTATAATTTACATCTTCAAAAACTGGAGTAGTCGACATATCGGACCCAGACGGAGATCATGAACGAATATTATAGTCACGTGACGCCAAAGTTTTATCTTCGCCTACAATGCCCTATATGGACTCGCGTTCGCATCTACGATGCAAGAACAGGGTAACATGGAACACTACTTATACAACTCTCCTCCTCTTTACTTTGCTGTATCCGATAAAAATGTAAGAGGACACTCGAAACCATCTTTTAGAAATAATTGAAAATGTTCTTGAGGTTTCATGTAAAGAACACTCAAAAATTAAAATATTCGTTTCAAATTCAACGAGCTGCAATCAGTCAGATCGATCAATACAAAGTTATTATATCGCAATTAATTTTGTTTTATCCTCATTGTTAATAAATCTAGTTTTTACTTGTTAATATTATTTTCACAAAGTAGTTTCTTATATAATATATTGAATTGAATATTGTTACGTAATAATAATAATAATTGTAACTGGTTGGCGGTGACTATAATGAAGTTCGTTTTAGTTCTCAATATTATTTCGAATTTACTTTATATGTACATGCTTTATCAATGCTGTTAATGCCTCTATTGACTGAATTTCATTTTCGCGTCACAAATGTTGTTGAGCGCTGGTTTGATCTGATTCTCATAATTAAATGGAGTTTGATTTATTAATCTCCGTACCTGTTACTGCCTCACGGGAGTTTCAGTTACATGCATGATAAAGCGTATGAAAAATAACAATACAAATATAATAATAAATCATGTCATTAAATTAATAGTTACACCGGATATCAATTTACATGTTTTTACTGTCGAAACATCATTTTTACGCCCACTGCCTCAAAATACGATACATTACATTTCCGAGAAATGTGGATGATCCATGTTCGAGAGTTTACAGATTCTGTATTTCATTTTGATAGGTTCTACCTACCTACATCCATAATTTCTCGGCCATTATACCATGAAATTATCCCCACAATAAAACGTATTTAGTCATCGTATATTTTGTTGACTAAAAACGTATTTTGAGTTTCCAAACTAGTGAAAATTATTGTCATGGTTGACTCATTTCTTTGTGAAACTCCCAGAAAGTCTTCACGATAACTGCTGCAACTGTTGAGAACTTCACCGATAATCTGTAATCCATCATGTGAATCTGTTTTTATAAGATTATAAAAAAATACTTGAAATTGTTAATTTTTAAATTGAGATTTAAGACAAAAATATATTACTAGATGTATTTTTAATGTTACAAAATATACAACACGAAAAATAAAGTGTTTAATTGAAGTTTGTTAGTTTATATTTGAAACATTAATTTATTAAAAATTAAATTTATAACTACGCAAATATATGTAATTATTAACTATTTAAATAACTAATTAAAATTTATTCTGTAACTTTTATTGTGTTTTTGTTGTTTTTTATTTGAAATATTTCTGTGTCTTGTTTAGATGTCACTACTTAGATATATCAGAACATCTAAAGTTCAGTGACGTGTAGCAAATCTAATTCATGGAATATACTTTTGCTGCTGCAGGAAAATTTGACAAAAAATCTTTCCAATGATACAGATTTGAAGGTGACTTAGTTGGATTCTATTGGCGTTTTAAACTGTTTTGATTGAGCCACAAATGTCCATTAACATTTTCATTGAGTACGCGATTAGAACAAATATGATCCCGTAATCAGGGAAGATGATTTCGTTACCATCACATTGCAACCCTTTGAATATCAGGACAATCCCTTCACTCAGTATATAATCAAGTAATATTGGTATAGATTTCCAAGAATGTGGAATGTCTCCACCAGAAATTAAGCCTCCACCGTACCGCCAGTAATGTCCCCATTGTACTAGATTCGCCCCTTCATTTGGCATTTCATTGCAGCGAGTGCAGCAACCCCAACAGTATTCCCCACTTAGTACCCTCCTGGGTATTTGAGCTGCCTGCTCTAAGCGACGTTCGGAGCCAACCTAGATTTCATCTCCATTCATTGCCACGTAGTCGATTTCCCGGTCATGAATACACAATCGCCGCCCGCCCGCTATCCTCGCTCAGCTTCCCTGCGGCAGGATCTGCGTTCCTCCACACGGGCTTAAATGAAGGGGTGAGAAACCCTTTACCACTCATGGTTTTAAGGATGAGGGTGTTGGGTTTCAACATCAAATTACTGAGTTTGGCGTTTAAATCTGTCCGAGGCAGATTTTCCAAATTCTAATAACACTCCTCTTGAATATAACTAAGGGTTAGCAAAGGAAGGGCCCGAAACGATTCATCCCCCTTGCAGTGGCTGTAATGGAAGGAATGTTGACGGTGAATAGGACGAAAAAAATTATACTGTAAGTTTTCTCTTTGAATAATAATCTACGGTAACTGGGATGCTTAAAACATCAAACCGAATAAATGTAAAATTTAATTTTTGAATACGAAGTTACAATTAAACTTTCTAAATAACAAAACGCTAACGATAATAACGTCCAATGTTCTTAATTCTCATCCTAAGGATGTAGGTTTGGAATGACGGTGATTCTTCCGGTGTATATTTTTCAATATATTGGGAGCAAACACCCGAAAACTGTGTTACCGCTTCCCAGTGGTCTAATGTATAAATGCGTTGTCTGGCAGTTCCCTCGAATTTGAGCAAGTTCAGGCTTTAAAACGTGAGTTTGTTCTTTTGAAATTATTCAAGACGCTTTACGTGCTAAGCTAAAAACAATTAGATGATTTTATTGGTCTGTATTCCAGACGATCATTTCATCACAACTTTCCATCGGAGACTTAATAAAGACGAAGTATCAGTGCCATTTTTTCTCACTGACTACTTCGATTGGATTGTCCACTATTGTGATTGAAATCTTTAAGTTCAAAAAGACTTCGTATTGTAATAGGTAATGTAAGCGTATAAGCAACACTAAATTCAGGATATACTGCATTGAAATTATGCACATCATTTCTAGCTTATGTTTTGTCAGAAACGGTTTACTCAAAACTTTTCATGACGCTTCAGAGCCAATTCCTACATTTATTCATAGCGTTAGTAATACTTTACTTTGCCACCAGATTGCAATGTTGCAATAACTCTGTTCTATATCTTGAGAATTATTCACACAATTACGAAAAAACGCGAACGAAGTAATTTTAACCGATCGTAATCTTCATGTCCTGCTCCACAAACATTATATAAAAATTAAACAACAAGTTTTACAGTTAACACTAAACACCTCGTTCTGATTTTTTTCACAAACGTCGTCACTGCAAATTCGAGGGTGAAGAAAGAATTGTGCATTTTCCCTCCCTCATCACGATGCATCGCATATGATGCACTTTTTAGCTCATGCATAATAAAGTAGGACAGAAACTCATACACTGACAGTGACTCCTGGTTAGGAGAAACAAACAAGAACCCTGCAGATAAATAAAGTTTATTTAAGCCCATATATGTTTAGAGCAATCCAGGTGCTCTAGAACATATATACATGTCACATTGTTTATACTTCCTCCCATTGTAATCTCGTTCACCTCCTCTTTAATTACAGAGAGGCACCGTTGCAAGATATTCCTAAACTTAAATGCAGTCGTAGGCTTCCTCCGTACGCCATTGCAACCCCCTCCACTGTTCGTTAAACATATGACACTCAAACGCGAGCGCCGACCATCCTGGCAACTCATATCCTTGAGAAAGGCCACGATATAACGGCTGAAACCAGAAATGTGGACAGATTTAAGTCTCAAAACCGGTCCGCGGATCGAAATTCCTCCATGCAAAACGGCCCAGAGAACTTCCGAGGGCCATTTTGCTCGAAGGAGTTTCGGCCAGGGACTATGCCTTCGAACATCGTAATCATCATTGTTTCTTTTTGGTCCTAGCACTTTTACATTCTCGACCTTACGAAGGTACTTCGTAAGAAGAGAAAGTTATGCAATCGTGCACCGGAAAACGGCGAATCTTCGGCAGCAAAACTCGTATTGGCGGATTCTGGTTAAGAAAAAATGGATAAATCCAGTTGCTAAATAGATTAAAAATTTCATCTAACTGCTAAATAAAATAAGAATACTTGTACACACACACACACACACACACACACACACGAGTTTATTGACAAGTTAGGACTACATCATCAGACATCACAGTTTACAAAGAACTAGAATAAAAAGGGGAAAAAGGAACATCGTGCACTCGCTTATATACCTATACAATAGTTCGAAAGTAATATAATATATGGCGGTTGTGTAATATAAATGTATACATATTCCAACACTAACTCGTGGTGAAGCCAGAATACATGTTTTCTGGATCGTGGATACTTAAAAATAAATTGACGGCAAAACGTCTAAATATGTCTTTCCGTCTGTAGTCAACACTAACTCCTAACCCGTTCAACCGATTTTCTTCAAAGTTTATTTTCTCCAATCGATATAAACGAACTTTGAGATCAAATAGATACTTTGATTTTTGAGGGTACTTAACATGAAGGGAGCAATTACGTTTTTGAATCTCGGCCCGAGTTGGATCCATACGGCGCTTCTGTGGCGTAGAGGTATGAGATACGGCGCGTTACTTCTGATGTTTGCGTCTCTCAGCGTAATAAGAAATTTGCTGGTTGAAAACACTTTTGCAGGTTTGTGTATTATATAGCGGAGCAGTTAGAAATAGTACGAGACACTATGTGCTTTGGTAGCACCACTAGTTGTCTTTCTGAGAAATGCTACCGTCTACAAATATCGGTTTTGGTCTACAAACTGATATCGCCGGTCTAATTTCTTATTTGTGGTGGTCAGCGTAGTCCTGATACTTTGGGCGTTAGTTCGTTCTTTCAGGTTTTTCTCACAAATGATCGTGGTGCGTCAAGGCAAACGGCAATATAATTCGCTTTGTTAACGTTGTGTAAGTTCTTATAAAGAAACAACCTAGCCAGCAGATAAAGTTACAAGTGATAACTTGTTCACACTAAGTTCACAGTGATAACTTAGAAAAGTATGACGGAAAGGACATGGGAACCCACTTCAAATATCCAACAATTTTATCTTTTGTTTTTTAACATACTAGCAAAACCATGGTGGATACTCGGACGAAATTTTGAAACGGTGTAGAACACCATACAAAACTCATCAATGCAACTAAATTTTGAAGTGCTATGTAATATTATAAATGATGTTTTAGAGACGTTTTGCATCAAGACCTTACGTGGTTGCCGCAGCGAGGAAATAGTTGCATCGACGCTAGAACATTACGAGACATTTATAAACCGCCTTCCATCGTTCCTTCAGGATGAGATGGTAAAGCCTTATCCGATCGTTTCTTTTTACTTTTAAGCTTTCAGTGACTCACTCGCTTCATAGCCATACCCGAGTGTTTTAAGGATATCATAAATCAAAGACATTTTGAGAGAAACTGAAAAAGCGTACATACAGAGCTCTTAGTGACTTCACACATTGTTTTAGTCACTTTTGCTTAAGCAAGTTTCACTCGGTACCTTTTTCATTTTTAATTCGCACACAAAAGTGACATACCAGATGAGATGTCATTTGAACAGCAAAACGACGCATGTTACTTTTTTTATACATCCAGTTTCATCGTCGGACCTCGCATTACTTTCCGGAACTTTCTCTCATTTGCAATGCGTGTGGTAAAATTTATTCCTTCTGTGCAGTTTTGAAAGCGTTCTAATAAGTTGAATTGTAATGTGAAATGATTAATGTACTGGTAAATAAAACATGTACTGTGTTCTAATGTAGCCTGGGTCCGCGCTCAGTTCTAAAGTAACCTAATTGAATTTGTCACCATATACGCGACGTTCAACTGTTTGTTGTTCAGGGATTTTTGCGGCGTCCAGAGGAAATATTTTCATAAGTAAAATCAAAAGAAGTGCTGTGATAGCCGGTACATTCACGACTCGCAATTCACAACTGAATTTACCGACTAGCACAGCACTTCGTGTGATATTTAATGTGACTTTTAATTTGACGTGACGAATTAAGACTACATGAATCGAATGGATAATTAAAATCACAGGAATTATAAAAAAGAGAATTCTTCTAGTGGCAGCGGAGATACCTCTTATATCCCGGATAGTTTAACAAAAAAGAAAAATATTACTCAAAATTGCTACCGCAATATGTGAAAATTTCATTCATCTCCGAATTATCACTGCCTTCTGGAGTAACTTACGTAAGTTTAACTCACGTAAATAACGTATTAAATGTGATCGTAATATGCATTTGATACGTATTGAAAATAGATGATATTCAAATAAATTAAGGGCTAGAAATACTAATTCCTAATTACACATGGAATGGACATGGAATGTGATAAAAGTAAATTCAATTGATAATTAAAATTATTCAATTTTAATCATCAATTGAACAATTTTAACACCAACAACAAATAACAATGTTCATGTTTTGGAAGAAACTCATGAAAATATTCGACAGAACCACTGAAAAGTTTCTTAATACAATAGGCCGTGAGAAGGAAATTGAAATTATCAATAGTGAATAATAGCCATAAACCAATATAAACACTGGCGTAAGTCCCGCAAACTCATGTGTAGTATCTCATGAATCGTCACACCTGCCACTCCGAGCTGATTGTCCCAATCATCATCCCCACCACCGCTCCTTCCACTATAAGCCCTGAGCAGCCAATAGCGCGACCGGGCGCCGCTCGCCCACCTGGGCGTTGGCTCCGAGGGCGTGGGCGAGGGCGAGGGCCATCGCCCGCGAGCGGTGGGCGAGAGGGCGCGCGGCCGCGGCCGTGGGAAGCGGCAGGCTGCTAGGGGATGGAAAGGCCCGCCGGGGCGTAGCCCACACCCCAGCAGAGTGTTGCGGCGGAGGAAGTAGAAACCGCTCTGAGAGGAGCGACCCAACGGGTGGATCATCGGTTAATGCGCCTGTGCCCAGGTACACGCACGCTAAACGCACGGCGAGGCGGGCACGAATGCAGAATCCCACTCCAACAAAATAACCGGTTTAGAAGCTCAGGGAAATTCCATGACATTCCGGGAGCGGTAGCTCAGTGCATTAACTGATGCCACTGCAGCGCCTCTGACCGGGAGATCTAGGTTCGAGTCCTGACGGCGGCAGGATTTTCGACATTAGCTTTCAACCTAGGTCGAATTCAGTCGCTGCCTGGAGGAGAATTCTAGCGGCCGGCTGCTCTGATCGGTAGTTTTCCGCGGTTTCTCCAATCAACACAGGAAAATGCCGGAGCAGTACCCTAACAAACGGGCCACGGATCGCGCGCGATCTTTCCTTCCTCTTCCTTGTCCTATCCTCTCTCCTTACAAACACACACTAACATGCACTACACTACCACATATTCCGGGAGACCGGTCGGGAGCTTAGAGCTTGTCCCGACTGGGGCGGTGTCCCGCTGGTGGGAGAGTCCTGGTTAGGGGGAAACCCCACTAGCCGACGGTAGGTCGGCGCCGGATCTCGCCATCCAGCGGGGAAAGATCACCGCCAACTCGCGCGAAAAATAAACATGTACTACACTAACGGGAATAAGACCAAAGCAGTTGACGCGCCCGGAAACACGAAAAAATCAATCAATCAAATCCATGGCAACTGCTCTGACCTGGGCAGTCTTAGAGTTCGAGTCGCCAGTAGAGCGGATTTTTGACGTTAGTGACATTTCTGTATTTGTGTTTTGTATTGAGCCAGTCCCGTAAGGGGCAATTGGTCTCGGTGCCGTTAGATCCCGAGACATTGCGGCGGCGATGGTGTAAAGGTTAGCGTATCGGACTGTTATACCCAAGTTTGCGGGTTCGAGGCCGTGGATTTTTAAGGGCGAAAAAGTCCTTCGTACGCCTTCCTTCGGAGGGGAAGTAAAGCCGGCTGTCCCATGTTAGTAGATTTACTGCATGTAAAAGATCCTCTAGCCTAAATGATGCCTCTGAACTAAATTCAAATCTCCTGTTTCGTCGCCCAAGTAATACCTTCTTTCTCCCATGGTTGGTGAAAGGAGCGTAGCGGAATTTGCGTGGTCAGGCGGAAGAGCGGCCTCATGGCCTGAGTCTCGCCACGTAAAATAAGGCACATTCAATTCAATTCAATTCAATTCAATTCCGGAGTTCCTAGTCGGTCCCCCAACCAGGAACACGCGAGGTCTCCAATTAGCTTAACCTTCGTTTTCACGTAGTTTTTCGATTTCACGTAGTTAATGAATTCGGTTAGCGTCGCCGGTTTCGCAGTCGTGGTCTTACAGCAGAACCCCAGGGATTGAACCCGGGTCTCCCGATTGCGAAGGTAGCGCGCTACGCCCTGAACCACTTCGCTCGGTCTTAAGTTACACAGGTCGAATTACCCCACAGTCAGAAAGGTAATTCTAGTAGGCGGTTACTCTGATCCGTAGTTTTCTAGGATTGCTCCGACCAACGTCAGGCGAGCAGTATCGTAACAAAAATGGGCCACGGACCGTGCGCGACCTTCCCTTTGTCATCTTTAATCCTTCTTCTTTCCTTGCTTTCACACAAAAACCCCGCAGGATTGTAGAGCCAATAAAAGGTACAGAAGAAAAAATAATAAATGGGTAAAAATATTAAATATCGCGAATTATTAAATGCACAAAATATATATTTCAACGGGATCTGATAACTATACGATGAGTTCGTGTTTTTGAACAAAGAATGGGTATTAGGTCAACGAAATAGAGATGCGTTATAAAAGGGAATCTCAAACAAGCTACGGCAGAAAAAATGGACCAACGATCTAGGATATAAAGGCATGCAAATTTCAAGTGCGTGCATTCTGTGAAATTCTAAAACTAAACAGTCGCTAAAAGATAAAGATAATACGGACAATAAGTATCGTATATTTTATCCCCTTTAAAGAAAGAAAAACTATATACTACTCGACGGTATACTAGTTCATTAATCAAAGAGACACTGGGGAAACGAATTGTAATGAAATGCAATAAGAAATCTAATTCCAATAACAACTGTTCAGAAACAAGTATTAGTGGCTCTAATAGCGTACCATTGGTACGTTTATAACTCAAAACAAAAAAATAGAACTAGAATAGAATGTATGAATAGGTGGTGGATGCGACAACAGTGTTCGAAAAAAGAGTTCGAACGAGATAAAGTATGTAGCTCGTTGTGTAAGTCCACAACTCAAGCATCCAGAAGAACCGAGCTTTGCGTCCGGGCAGTAGCGGATTCTTCACTTTATTTAAGTAGTTGGATGGAAGCCGACTGGCGGAGGAGGATATGATAGCGGGGGCCGAAAAGCGTAGCGGATCTCGAATGGAGAAAGGGCGGGGTTGGTCCAGGATGGAGATGGACTCGGCGAGGGGTGGCGCGTTGCGCGCGGAGGATGAGGAGGAGTGGGGGGGGGAGCGACAGCAAGGCTGAGGGGTCCCCGGAGACGCAGCGGAGTGGAGAGGAGTGGAGTGGAGTGGAGTGGAGTGGAGTGGAGTGGCACAGCGGACGCCGGGCCGCCCGCGTCCCGTCGATCGATGGCGGAGCGGACCGGAAGCTGCATAATGGCGCGTGGATGCACGCCGGCCCTCGAGCCCGCCCCGGGCACATCTCGCCCACCCGCGCCCGTCCAACCTCCCGACCTCCCATTTGCTCAGCCGCACTCCTCTACGCGCTCTT
This sequence comes from Teleogryllus occipitalis, assembly GCA_011170035.1. Lineage (NCBI taxonomy): Eukaryota > Metazoa > Arthropoda > Insecta > Orthoptera > Gryllidae > Teleogryllus > Teleogryllus occipitalis. The sequence continues at coordinate 80,178 of BLKR01009644.1, forward strand.
CTAACCCGGCCTCCTCACTCACCCATCAGAGATCCTCATCCGCGATCTTCACTCTCCCCTCTTCTCCCGCCTTCTTCTCCAACCCTCACACCGGTAGCGGTAGCTCAGTGCATCAACTGATGTCACTGCAGCGCCTCTAACCGGGAGGTCCTAGGTTCCCACTCCCCACGGCGGCAGGATTTTCGACACTAGCTTTTCAGCTAGGTCGAATTCAGTCCCTGTCTGGACGAGAATTCTAGCGGCCGGCTGCTCTGATCGGTAGTTTTCCGTGGTTTCTCCGATCAACACCAGGCGAATGCCGGAGCAGTACCCTACCAAACGGGCCACGGACCGCGCGCAATCTGTCCTTCCTCTTCCTTGTCCTATCCTCTCCCCTTACACACACACACTTAAACTAACATGCACTACACTACCACATATTCCGGGAGACCGGTCGGGAGCTTAGAGCTTGTCCCGACTGGGGCGGTGCCCCGCTGGTGGGAGAGTCCTGGTTAGGGGGAAACCCCACTAGCCGACGGTAGGTCGGCGCCGGATCTCGCCATCCAGCGGGGGAAGATCACCGCCATCTCCCAAGAAAAAAGCATGCACTACACTAACGGGACTAATGACCAAAGTAGTTGACGCGCCCGGAAACACGAAAAAATCAATCAATCAATCCAACCCTCACCTGTTCCCTTCACCCGCCGTCGTCATCTGCGTTCGTCGCCCCCGTCCTCATCCGACTATTTACTCCGTCCTCCAACCTTGCTCACCTCTCTAATTCTCCACAATCATCTTCCTCTTGGGTCATCCTCAATTGCCATTGCCCCTTCTCGCCCGTTCTTCTCACCCGCATGCCTCACGCGGCCTCATTCAATCTTCTCACCCGATCTCCTCACCCGTTCTACTCAACCGTTTTCCTCACCCGTTTTCTTCCCCATTTTCCGCATCCGTTTGCGTCACTCATTCCCTTCATCCATTCCTCTTTCTAGTTCCTGTCATCCGTTCCCCTCACCCGTTCCCCTCACCCGTTCCCCTCACCCGTTCCCCTCACCCGTTCCCCTCACCCGTTCCCCTCACCCGTTCCCCTCACCCGTTCCCCTCACCCATGCTTCTCGACCCATTTTCTTACTCACCGTCCTCATCCAGTCCCTTTTCCACATACAACCTCCTACTCTCCTTTCTTTGTACAACCCTCGCTGGCACCTTTCTATGTAGCACGCTGGCTATTGGTTCTGTCGAAATAGCGCTGTGTGGTCATACAGTTGTCTGTCGCATCGCCGCCCTCTCTAATTTGTACCCCCACTCTTCCTTCTCTTTGTGAACTCGCGTCCTCTAGCAAACGGTACCCTCCAATCGAATTCCCTGCTAGCCCAGCGCGAACACCAATCCCTCAGAGAATTGGTGAGCAAACTTGTTTGCTAGTCGTTCCACTATTGTCCTTAACTGACCGCAACTAAAACAACGTGTTTGTCTCAACTTAGTCAACTGAACTGTTAACGCGACCAACCATTCCATTAACTTGGCCAACAAATCAATTACTAAAGCCATCAACGAGCTAGTAGAATTAATAGTTAATACTAACATTAATGTTGGTATCTCGTTGCCTATCAATCTACCTGAACTCTCCAACGAGCTCTTCTCTAATTTTTCTAGAGTGTCTTTACCAATCACAGCCTCACGAGTAGCTCTCCCGTATTTTTTAACAAAATCTAACCCTTTCCTTTCAATTACTCGGAAGCAATAAATCTAAGCAATAAATAAATAAGTAAACAATAATATAGACATAAACCTAACCAATAAGAACCAAATAATAATAAATTAATATACCTAACCAATAAATAAATAAATAAATAAACAATAGCACAATAAACCTTTTGTTAATAATTACTCGGAAATATCCATCTGTTTTACTCGTAGATCACCCAGCAGTTAACCATCCAACAACTCTTTGGAGCTCTCCCAACATCGTATTATTTATGTTAAAGTGAAGGAAATGAGCCGCTTCGTCATGCAACTCTCAAACAAAGCAGTTTTCCATTCGTTTGACCACACATTCCATCCCTCTCAATTCCTCACGATTCCTTTACAAACGCACAATAAATTAATAAACTAGAACGCAACAAACCTTTCTTTACAATTACTCGGAAATATACCTATAAATGTTTTACTCGTAGCTCATTCAGCAGTTGTCCTTCCAACTACTCTTTTTATATCTCCCAACAACGCATTATTTATGTTACAGTGAATCAAATGAGCCGCCTCGTCATGCAACTCTCAAACAAAGCAGTTTTCCATACGTTTGACCACACATTCCATCCCTCTTAATCCCTCACGATTCCTTCACGAACGCGTTTTCCTTCCCGCGCGCTCCCTTCTTCTCAGGCGCGCCCGCTCGAGCAGGTCCACCCCTGTTCGCTCGCCCCTGGGCCGGCGCTGAGTATTTGCGCAGCCGCGCTATTTCGGCGCGAAGGGCACCCGCCGACAGAGGCCGCGGCGAGGCCTAAGAGCCGCGATTGTGTTTGAGAAGCGTGCGTCAACATATCGAGGCTGCCAATCGAAGACGCGCCCGCCCGCTGCGCCGAGCCGGCCTCCTTTCCCTTTGAACTGCGGGCGGCGCGCCCGGCCCCGCCCGGCTCTGATGCCGTCTGCTCCATCACTCCCATCGCCCAGCCCTCCGACGACGCCACCAGCCAAGCCGTGTCATTGGCGTCGCTTTAATTGATTGATTGATTTTTTCGTGTTTCCGGGCGCGTCAACTACTTCGGTCATTAGTCCCGTTAGTGTAGTGCATGTTTTTGCCCCGGGAGATGGCGGTGATCTTCCCCCGCTGGATGGCGAGATCCGGCGCCGACCTACCGTCGGCTAGTGGGGTTCCCCCTAACCAGGACTCTCCCACCAGCGGGGCACCGCCCCAGCCGGGACAAGCTCTAAGCTCCCGACCGGTCTCCCGGAATATGTGGTAGTGTAGTGCATGTTAGTGTAAGTGTGTGTGTAAGGGGAAGGATAGGACAAGGAAGAGGAAGGACAGATCGCGCGCGGTCCGTGGCCCGTTTGTAGGGTACTGCTCCGGCATTCGCCTGGTGTTGATCGGAGAAACCACGGAAAACTACCGATCAGAGCAGCCGGCCGCTAGAATTCTCCTCCAGACAGCAGCTGAATTCGACGTAGCTGAAAAGCTGTGTCGAAAATCCTGCCGCCGTCAGGACTCGAACCTAGGACCTCCCGGTTAGAGGCGCTGCAGTGACATCAGTTGATGCACTGAGCTACCGCTACCGGTATTGGCGTCGCCATTGCCTACTTCCACGACATATCGCTGAAAACGTCAGATAACGTAACCGCTCATGTTGGATAGCCGCTTACGTCACGTCGCTTTCCACGTCATGTTGCTTTCCACGTCACGTCGCTGTAAAGGTCATGTCACGTCACCTCTCATGTTACATTGCCTCTTACGTCACGTCGCTTTCCAGTCAGATCGCCGAAAAGGTCATGTCACGTCACCGCTCATATTAGATTGCCGCTTACTTCAGGTCGCTTTCCATGTCAGGTCGCCAAAACCGTCATGTCACCTCACCGCTCACGTTGAGGTGACATGACGGTTGAGGTTGCTCTTACGTCCCGTCGCTTCCCAAGTCACGGCACTTCCCAAGTCACGTCGCTTCCCATGTCACGTCGCTTTAAACATAATGTCACGTCAACGCTCATGTTAGATTACCACTCACGTCACATTGCTTTCCATGTCAGGTCGCCGAAAACGTCATGTCACCTCACCGGCAACGCTAGATTGGTGCTTACGTCACGTCGCTTCGCACGTCACATCCCGGCAAACGTCATGCCACGTCACTGCTCACGTTAGATTGCCACTTACGTCACGTCACTTCCCAAGTCACGTCACTTCCCATGTCATGTCGCTGTAAATGTCATGTCACGACACCGCTCACGTTAGATTGCCGCTTACTTACGTCATTTCCCAAGTCTCGACGCCGCCCAACCCACGATTCTGCTCTCTCTGCAAAACCCGTCGTTTCCCAAGTCTTCCTCTCAAGTGCCGCTGTTGCCGCCCTCGCTGCTGCCCTGTCTCCAAGCCGCTGCAGTCATTCCAGGAGCCGTCAGTGGGCGAAGCGCACCTACATCACTCACACTGCCCTCTCCTGCACGCCACCGCCTGGGGATTCCACCTCCCTCCTGTCCTCACCAAAGTTTCTCGATCCCGTCCTCATCCCTCCTTTTCTCACACTTCTCCTCCGTCGCCAACCCCACCGTCCGCATCTCCCCGCAACCATCGCCGCTACCACCAGTCCTATTCTCTCCCCATCGCCGCCCACGTTCAGAAATTGCCATCGCCTTCGCTTTGTCCCGCCACAGCCCCCGCTCTCCTCCGCGAGTCACACAAAGCACGCCTCGCCCCGGGCGCCCACAGCGAGCCGGGCCGGGGCGACGCGGCCTGCGTGTAGCCCTTGTGTGACGCTGATTGTATTAATGCTACTGCCTGGTTCGCTCCGTTGTCCAGGAACTCCGCGATACTGCTAAGTACGTAAAACGAGCAGGCATATCCAGAGTTCGCTCAGCTCAGATGTCTGTTTCGTGGCTAATATATTGGTCCCTGCACCAGCCCGAAATTGGTGTAATTAGATATATTTTCGCACTTTTCATTCTTTCGTTTTTCACAGAAGTTAAGTAGAAACAAGGGTTCTTGAGAAGCAAAAATGTTGCCCCAAACCACAAAAAAAGATTTTCCAATACTTATAATGTTCACTCTTCAAAAATTATAAATAAAAACTCTTGTATAACACTACAATTAAAAAATTTAATAAAAATAGTCTTTACAAATACTCCAATAGCATATAGTATACACACAGTACCACTATCCATTATATACCAAGAATATCAAATAAGTTGCTGTTCCATAATGCAACGCCTAAGAAGCAAATATTTAATGGCGGGCAAACTAGTCTTCGGAGCCTTCCTGTCACATGTTGGCGACTGTCTTAAACACGCAAACACATAACGTAAAAGACACAAAGAATTTAGTCGGCAGTATGAGAATAATCGAAATAACATCAATAATTTACCTTTTTCAGTAAAAATTTAAACTGTTGCATAGTTTCGTGATGTTTCCTCCTGTCCTGAGTTTCCTGGATATCTAACAGAACCATAGACATCTCTCAAATGGTCGGAGGCCGTATAGTTTTCTTTCAATTTATGTCCGCTCTGGAAAATAATATAGATTAACAACACAATTCGCTTTAAACGATGCTAACTGTAGATCACTCAAAAATTTAATTAAATATTTTTAACAAATATGTATTATTATTTAATGTTGGCACATGAAACCAATTTTATGCATATTGACGTTGTATGAGTACACACGTTTGCTAAAGTGTAAATTGTCTTTTTATTGACTCAGTTGTGGGTTCCATTTCTGTTACACCAAACTCACGATGACAGTTATCTTGTAATACGCAAAACAGGAGAATATGGGAATATCTACCAACACTGCTGTCACTCTACATTACTCCTGCTGTTTACGTGGTTTGGCCTAATGGGAAACGACGTGAAACTCGGAAATATGTAAAGTGTGATAGGCAGTTTCTCTGAGTGAAGCGAGTAGCCGCTTGTCCTTTTCGTGTTCAATATTTTCGTTAAACCATCTGTATAAGAACGGGGTTAATAAAAAAAGAGTCATTTAATAGTTTTGAAAAAGCCTGTTCTTTGAAAATTTCATGTTTGTAGGATTGTAAAGTTCTTCATTGATTAATCGCCGACATAAAATACAAATCGTGTATTTAGTGGCCTCTGTAGCTTAGTAAACTGTAATGTTTTTGGATGGAGTCCCGACGAAGGTAGGTTTTTGATACCAGCTTAATAGCACATTTGAAGTGACAACTGTCGTTCATGAGGCCGAATACTCTTGATTAGTCGTACTCACGTTATTTTCTCTGGATCAATTTTTTATGGAAACTTGTAAGCCACATTATTGAATTTAGGTAGCATTTGTGGTAGGTAGCGTACGTTGCATTAGATCACATTATTGAATTTAGGTAGCATTTGACGCGTCTCAGTCTACTGGTGGGAAACTAGAAATTTTCTTTCTGATCCTTGCAGTATATTCGAAGACAATTTCCGAAGAAAAGAGTTTTGATAATTTTAAGTACCTAAAACTCATTTTGTGATGCTAAGATCAATAATCCCGTAAGTGAAGTGCATGTTTTGCCGCGGCAGAAGGCGGTATGTCCTCTCGCTGGATGGTGAGATCCGGCACCAGCCTACGTCTGCATTCGGGAATTTTCCTTAACCAGGTATCTCCCACCAACGTGACACCGCCCCAACCAGAACGACCTCGAAGCTCCCGACAGGTCTCCAGACAAGTACGGTAGTCCAATGCATATGAGTATAAGTGTGTGTAATTAAGGAAAGGGAAAGAAATACCACGCACGAACCGTGGTCCGTTTATTAAGTTACTGTTCCGGCATTCGCCTGTTATCAATCAGAGAAGTCATGGAAAACTTACGATCAGTGCAGCCGACCGCTAGAATTCTCTAGACAACGACTGAACCCGACTTAGCTGCCTAGCTAGTGTCAAAAATCCTGCCATCGTCGTGACTCGAACCCTAGAACCTCCCGGTCAAAGGTACTGTAGTGACACCAGTTGATGCCCTATGCCACCGTTGCCGGTTTATTCATTTTTGTAATGAGCTAATCCCAATTCTATCATCATTTTGTTCTTCTAGGGGATGCTGGGAACTCGTGCACGCCAATTCAGGAATTGGACTTCAGCACCATTGGAAATTTTAGCGAAGTTAACTAAATTTGTTTCTCATGAAGCTCACATGGGCCCTTCCGTCGCTGAAAGCGATAGGATGATAGAGGCGAATGAATTATCATGTATCATGTATGACGATAATTAAATCAATGCGTCTGTCTATATGTTCATCTGTCCTGGAACATGACAATTTTCGAAACGGATACAATGATTCTGGTCGTTCTTCTATCCTCCCATTAAATTGGTTCTGCTCTCTTACAATTACTCAATTACAAATAAGGTTACTGAATCGGATATGGATCTATCGCCCTGATGTACTTTTCTAGCCATTTTTGGCCTCAGAAGTAGAGCTATTTTGCGCTCTCTGAATATTATCTCAAGTGGTAAGTTATTTTCGTTTTATTTCGACCTCATTTATTCCACGATAACGGGATTCACTCCAATCCCACAAAGTTAAACGTAAGAAGTGGCAGAGTTCCAGCGTTTTCCTTTAAGTGCCGAATATTGCTTTACCGTTATTGCATTGAATCCTGTAGTTGAAGAAAACTTTGTTGTTTGCAAACTCTAATATGCAGAGACCTTTAAAATGTATCTAAAGATGAAAACACTTATATAGTCTATGCAAATTCCTGCATTAATCATTGAATTATATTACATTCCTTACAAAGGTAATTTAAAAAGATTTCGAAAAAACAAATAAGTCAAAAATCAAATTCAAATTACTTTAAATATTTTCTAAAAAGTATAAATCAAGTTTACTTAAGTAATTAGTAGGTATATTTTGATTCGTTGCTGAAATTTAGAATTAATGGCACAGATTTTTTCGTGCTAGTTAGTTTCTGTATCTGAGTAGTCTGGGCTAGCTTTCCTCTTTTGCCCCAGCCTCTTCCCAGCTTCAACCTATTGGGGTCTAATAGATATTTTTTCTCGCATTTTCTCAACTTTTCGGTCTTCTAGTAATAGAATGAGCATCTACTTTCGCGCATAACTTTTAATTTTTACAATTTTCGAAATTTTAGAGAGTTTCACGAAAATGACGTGCGCGATTTTTAAGTACTCTTTGCTATATCCAAGTAAAATGTTTTTTAAAAAATTGAAGCCACTTTTAGAAAAAATGCTTTTAGTTCAAGCACAAATTGTAATAGTAATTGTAACAAAAAAATTGTAATTGTAAATGTGCCTTATTTCATTTGTATTCTATATTTAGTACTGAATTATATTAAACAATAGTTTTGAGGTTTTCATTTTCCGTATAGTGAATATGTAGAACTTTTCTATGTTTTAAACAGACCCACGCTTAAGGTATGCCTCCCAGTGGCCGACGATGGGTTGCGAATTAGGAGAGGCAGCATTTATGTTCGAACTATCAGATACATTTTTTTTTATCTAGGGCTTTTATCCAGCCAACAGCCGGTTACCCTTTACGCCCCAATGGGACGCATATTCGACCATACACTAGACACCAACACACTTGCGGGCTCCTGGGAACTGGGGTCAGCAGAACGCGAGGCCCTCCGCGACAATATATACATACAAAGTCAAGGGACAAACAGCCATGCCCAAGGCGGGACTCGAACCCGCGACCCTTCGGACCGAAGCGCTGAGTCGGTACTCGCTCTTAGCCACCTCGGCCATCAAGGTCGGCAGATACATTTTTTACCTCTTCAAAATATTTCGTTAACGAGGAAAACTCTGGCTTGAAGAGAACAACCGATTTGCACACATCGGGATTTTAATCCTTGTCTAAGACAACTTTTACGTAGGTAACAGAAAATACAATTGTGTTCACGCGAAAATAAGAGATCTGTTAAAACATATTTCCAGCTAACAAAACAGTAATTTAATAAATCAGATGAAAGAGTCGGCATTCTCAGCTTAGTTAATAGGCGCGGACACTGCCAAAGAAAACCCTAGTAGCGTCACACTGCCCCCAACCAACACTCAGTACCTCCGCTCTTTCTCAAGCTCCCATTGCATCACATGCATCAGCTGTGGACGACCTCGCAATAGTCCACAATGCGACCCATTCCAATCTTTCGCTTAATTGGGCACATGAAAATAAATTCGTCCTCAAAATTGTTCCGGTGGTATTAACAAATTAAACGAGTCAATTTATTGCGAGTGCAATACTTTCTGCAACTTTTCCTGAGGTTGTTTTTTCTAAGGAGAGCGCCGTCGGTGAGCCCTTAAGGACCAGCCGCCACTGGTTCCCCAACTTTCCAAGCCATTTTTCAACTATATTGATCTCCATTTTTCAACTATATTATGGCTTGCATGTCTTCTACAGACATTTTTTCAATTGAATTTCGTTAAATGATGTCATGCAGGTTTTTAAACATTGAATAATTGTTGAGGAATACTACAAAGATGATTAAAAGATTCGCTATGCCGAACAATTCATCTAATTTTTATGTATTTGATATATTGCGGTAATTAATGTGTTTAGCAATATATTTTTTATAACTTCAAACTTAGGGTAAAGTCTGTGTTTTTTAATCGGAAATTAAACCCTCCTTCGTACTTCAACTGCATATTTACTCTCGTGTAATACCAAAGCTGCATTTTAAGATTTGTCATTCATACTGCAAATCTGGAACTGAGGAAATTTTCCATCTCTTCATGGACACGGTAAATCTTAGAAATAATGATTTCTGTTAATCTTCGAAACCTATGAAATCACGAAATCGCATCATTCTAATCCAACCACACAAATTTAAATAAACTTAATAATATCGCTAGAGATGTAGATACCTTCTAATAATTTGAGAAAAGGTATCGTCAGCAATCACTATTTTATTGTACTGAAGAGAACTTTGTTTTCTACCCAGACGCTGCACGATAGCTCTGATTATGATCGCTGAGCGATCAAAAAGATCTTCAGTATAATAAAAAACATTTAAACCTGACGACATCTTTTCTCAAATTAATTGAACTAGAATTTGTAATTTGCTTTGTTAATTAAAAGGTTAAAGAGAATTTTTTTTTGCATTATCCAATATAGAACTCACTAATTATGACTGCAAAAATTTCATTCCTCGAGCAGGAATTGCGTTCAGTATATATTTTTCTAATCAATCACTCTTTTAAATTTGTTAATTGTACAGATAGTTTGAGGGTCATTAGTTAACAAGTGACAAAGTGAAGATCCGTACTATTAGAGGGGTGAATACATAATTTATTTCACTGGACACAGATTCAATTTCTCGCCAATAGAAGAATACTTTGATGCATTCGTTAACACATATTTGAAATATTAATCTTCACAAAGAAGACGCTTATGGAAAACAAGTACTCTGTTACTCTAAATACTGATGTTTATAACTATAATACTAGACAAAACAGGAATCTGCATGTCCCACACTGTGAAACTTCACTCTTTCAAAAAAGTACCCTTTTTGAAGGCATCACACTATATAACAAACTCCCTAGTGAATTTAAAAGCTTAAATTCAATACACACATTCAAAAATAAACTGAAAGCTTTCCTGTTAAACCATACATTCTACAATACAAAGGAATACCTACACCATAAACACATATCAACATCAATATAAACTAATAAAAATATTTTTTTTTTGTTGCATATTCTGCTGCATGACTTGAAGCCCGCCCCCGCCCCCCCCAGCTGATTGATGGATATAAAAGGATAGATCCAGCCCAAGCATCCATCTCATGAAGAAAATTTTTTCTCCTTTTTATTTTTGCTTTTCAACTTTAGCTTTACCCTACTATTTATAAAATTAATTTGTATTTAGCATGAAAATAGAATTCAATTTTTATACCTGTATTGTATTTAATATTTGAAATATTTGCATTGTACATTGTATGATTATATAATGTTCTGACTTGTCATACATGGCTTATGCTGCATTTATGTGACAAATATATTATATTATTATTATTATTATAATTAATCTGAGGCCGGCTTTGCCGTTTCCTATATTAATAAGATATGGAGTGAGGCCGGAGCTGGTGACTAACAAACCAGACGGTTCTTGCGCACGATAATCACGTCTCTCTTTGTCTTCGTTTCACTGAGCGTATATAATCGCATTTATCTTTCGTTAAATACATTCTTTTTGTCTCGTCACGGCTGTAAAGCCAATGCATTTAATCTTTTCAGCAGAGGCTATAAGATGCAGTAACCGGACTTCTCTATTTTCACCCGTCCAGGAATCGGTGGTGTCTCGAGTTGCTTAACTTATCCTCTTCAAAAAGTGTAAGCAATTGAGCGGCTAATGACGCTTTTCATATCCGAAAGTCTGCCAGCTAGCATCTTAAAGCATCGTTTAAGCCATCTTCAAGACTGGCAATTACTTGGTAGCAGCAAACTTTTATAATATACCATAAGCTGTGTGTGAGGGCTGGATTTACTTACAATCAAAAGAAGCTGTTGCTAATGTAGATGTGTCCATTCTTGCAACCATAGATTCAAAATTTCACAAAATATTGGGAATCAAATCAAAGTAGTAATAGTAAATAATTAAATATTGGACATCTTGCTCTTTTCTCAATCTGGGTACCGGTAGAGGTGGATCAATATATTAACTGACGTGACTGCAGTAGCTCTGACCGAGTCCTGACGGCGCACGGTGTGTAATTTCGGCCATCTAGGTGGACATAATTCAATTTTCCAAAGTACTCAAATGAATTAAGTTGGGTATTTGTTTGATTTTAGAATGTCCATAGTGTATGAATTGGGTATTGTTTTTCTTCTGCATCGCTTGAGGCGGCAGTAGAACAAGTTCAAACTTGCACGATCTCGCGCTGACACCGCGCGGCTCTATCAGTCGCATTTCAGTACATCTCGTGTTGGAGACCAGTGCTCATCGCCTTCTACTCACAGAGAGGTAGTGATTAAATAATTTTTTTTGGGTGTTTCTTCTTTTTATTAGTGCCTAAAGATAAGCAAAAAGTGTCTGCGATTGCTCGTGGGGGTCTTTTGAAAAAGTAAGTAATTTTAGTTCTACTTTCGCGCCATTTTACAAATGTATCTAGACTTTTAATACAGAGTTTACAGGAGTTGACGTTTGTGACTATGTAGGTATTAAACCTTATTCATTTGGCTATGTGAATCATGAAAGATCAGCTGCGCATACCTGCGCACTCAAGAGTTTTTAATTTTTTTTCGCAGTGGAGCGCTTGATTTCACGGAGGACGCTATTTCATGTATGGTGTGAAAGCTCCACGGAAGCAAGGTATGACGCCGTGCTATCGTATGTTTTACACGAATTAGGTGAGGAAAATATTACCGACACTTCAATCATGCCCATAAAAATTCAAATTAAAATTTTTTGTCAGTTTATCATCAGAAAATGGAAAAAATGTGCGAGGCATAAACAGCGTTTTCTAGAAAATTACTCATCTTGGCTGCAGGAAGATATCAAATTTTCAATAAATTTATCGACAATTGCTCCAAGTACATCACTATTAGATGATACTACTAGAGGCGTTGGCCGTCCAGTTAAGCCATTTAGTTCGTGTGGCCCTAGAGCTAAAGGACGGAGAGTAAAACAGCTCTTATGTTTGTCCACAGAAGAATTCGGAACAGCTACCGGAATAAAATTAAGGAATGAAGGAAAAACAGATTCTTCGAACATAGTGAAGAAACTTGAACTTGCTTCTCCTGATAGAGGCACAAAAATTAAGAAAGTTCGAAGATCGTTGCATCAGGAACCATCTTTACTCTCTCCAGAACAAGCACTCGCTCTAATGGTGAGTACGAATTTGTCTACTCGGCAATATTTACGAATACGAGAGCAAGCCGAAAAAACAAATTGTAAACCACCGTATTACAGAGTTAAGGGGCAAAAGTCATGTGCTATCCAGGAGGAGTGAAAGTGACAGAAATATCGGCTGAGATACCTCTACAGTCAGTTATTGACATACAATTCGTCGTTTGTGCGAAATCCAAGATATCAGAGAGAAATTTCAACTACAATCTAAAGCTATTTTTGAAATTATTATAAAATGGGGTTGCGATGGTTCAGAGCAAAACAAATACAGACTAAAGTTCAGTGAAGAAAATTACACAGACGAAAATTTGTTTAGTGTGTCTATGGTGCCAATACAAATGCAGACTGTTGGAGGAGAAAATGTAATTTGTAAAAATTCCACACCGTCTTCAACTAAATATTGTCGCCCTATGAAATTTATTTTTGCAAAAGAAACGTCAAGTGTAATTAACACTGAAGTAAGCAAAGTAGAACAACAGATAGGGTTATTAACTCCCACTACTGTACAATTTCTCCATTCAGAAATTTCCATTACACCAAGAATTATTTTTTGCATGGCAGATGGCAAAGTCTGCAATGCCGTTTCATCGAGTTTTTCCACACAGACTTGCTACTTGTGCGGAGCGAAACCGACTGAAATGAACAATTTTGAAGCTCTACGCACAAAAAAGTGAAGAAAGAATATCTCTGCTTCGGAATATCTCCTCTTCATTCCTGGATAAGGCTATTTGAATGTTTCCTGCACATTTCGTATTGTCTGGAAATTCAAACAAGTCATGTAAGAGGAACTAAAAATAAAGAAAAAGTAGCTCAAAGAAAGAAAAAAATCCAAGATAAATTTCGGCAGGAGTTAGGACTGTTGGTCGATATGTCTAAACCACAAAGTGGCAATACTAATGATGGAAATACTGCCCGAAAGTTCTTCAGAAATCCCGAGATATCTTCGGAAATAACTGGAATAAATCTGGACATAATAAAACGTTTTGGGATCATATTGGAATGCCTAAACAGTGGAGAAAAAATCAACTTCAATACTTTTCAAAAATTTATTTATGACACACGAGACATATCTCCAACATTACCATCGCATGCCTGTAACTACATAAGATTCTCTTCCACGGAAGCGACATAGTTGATAATTGCATTCTACCTATTGGACAGCTATCTGAAGAAGCTCTGGAAGCAAGAAATAAAGACAACTGGAAGTTTAGGGACTATTTACAAAGAAAACATCAAGAAAAGACACAAACACTGATCTCATGAACAGGCTTCTCATTACATCCGATCCATACATTGCAAGTCTACAGGGATCTCCAAAACCAAAAAAGAAGAAATACAATCAAGAAATTGTTAATTTGCTAGACATTGATCAACAAGACCCTGAAGAAGTACATGGCATCACCTCATCCGAGGATTCATCGGATGGCGACTGAACATAGTACTAGCATGTAATAATTCTCTTTTACTCTAATTCTTTAATTTGTTTCCATAGTGGCTGATCTATATTTTTATTTTCTTCTTGAAATATTAAAAATTAATATTGAAAATAATTAGTTACATTTATTTACTGTATATACATTATTTAAAGTTTTATTGGCGGTTTTCTGTGTCAAGTCATGAAATGCGCGATTTTTTATTATTGAAAATAAAATAGTTGGAGTCAAAATATTTTAACAAAACTTGTTCCATGTATGAGAATTATCATTTATTTTCAATATATGTTAGCTAGAACAGTAAACCATTCATACATTTGTAGTTTCTGAATTAAGTCCACCTAGATTGCCAAAATTACACACTGTGCGTTGGTTGTATCTCATTGATCCATCGTGTTGGGTTAAAATCCACATGTATTTTTCAGTGTCCGATGACATGTGGTTCATGTGCCTTATCGGGATTACTGGGAATATTGGAAGTAGCACATGGCAAAATGAGGAATTGACAGCCCCCAGAAAGTATTCTCAGCCCAGTGTTTGCTTATGCTATCTGTGGCTCATTTTATGACGAGGAACAACAGCTGTACAAACGGAAGTTTCAAGCACCAAACATGAAAAACTGGGTAGAAATTTATATGTTTCTTCTTCATCTTCTTCTTATTCCTCTTCTTTTTCCTCTTTCCATTAACGCCCGTTAGCGGCAAGTGTGAATTTCAATTCACATCTTTGGATATTTTCTCATTCTCTTTTTTTCAATATTCATATACTCTACGAGTATAATTATGATTTTTTTCAACTCCGTACCAAGTAGTTCAGATTTTTTCCTCTAAGGCCATGGAATTCTTCCATTTCGTACATCATCTTTCTAAATATTTGAATTTTTGTAGTTTCTTCTTCATTTTATCATTTCTTTCACTTGATAATGACATTTCTCACAGATATTTGAAAATATTTGCCAAATTATTGTCAAATATACTATTGAGATGTTAAAAAAATATAAATTATCTTTTCTGTATTAATTTTTTATCGAAGTTGAACTGCAAATCAAATTAATTTTTTAATGACAAACTTTAATAGTACAAATGTAAATCTGAGCAACCGACCCAGCATTTCAGAATTTAAGTTCGAAACTCACCCCATGTCCATTTTTGAAATATTTTAAATTGTAATTTGAAATTTGAAAAATCAACATTAATAACAGAAATATTTTTGATATAATGTGATCAATACATTAATATTAAAACATCAATATTAACACATCAATACATCAATATTAACATCAACATAATATCAATATCAATATAAACATCAATATTAATACATCAATACATTAATATTAAATATTAATATTATTATATTAATTATATTATTAATTATATTAATTATAAATTTATAATTTTTAACAAATTCAGTAAAATTACGAACAATGATCACTTTGGATGAGGCTAGTCACCAGTGGACATCACTTCGATCCATCACTGTTAAATCTGTACGATTGTTTATCTTTCAAACTACAACTGGGAACTCCACAATACTTATACACAGCTCCGTAACTAACAAACTTTAAAGTCAAAGTAAATAATACATTCTGCAAACAACATATAATAGATGCAGGAGTTCCACAAGGACCATGCCTCTCCCCCTCCTGTTTAATAACATTTTCTTATCTAATATTCTTCTGCCAATTACGTACAACAAAGCTCTTTTCACAGACATAACTCTGTCACACAACTTCACATCACACAACGATATACTATGCGCCTTAGACAAACTACAAAACGATCTAACAAACTTTACCCTACAGACAGAAAAATGGAGAACCAAGATCAATGTCGCAACATCACATGTCAAAATCTTCACCCTTCGCAAACCCAAACCACCACCCCCATTACTGATCCAAAATAAACCCTTTCAACAGCAATGAAATATCTAGGACTCACATTAAATACCAAACTAACATAGAGTACCAACTCACCAACATTATTCACAAATTATGAGCAAAAATATTTAATCTTTATTCCATATAAAATCACTAATCATCTCTTAGCATAGAATGTAGGAAAACCGTGTACAAATCAAGATCGCTAACTCATGCATGCCCCGTGTGGGCAAAAGCAGCACAGTGCCATATTAACAAGCTACAGATAATCCAAATGAAATGTGTCAGAAAAATTACCAAAGGTTCATGGTTCATTAGTAACTAACAATTACATAGAGAGCTAAAAATCGAATTCCTCCACGACTACATATTAAAACATTCAAAACTTCTTCCCGACGCACCTGTCAACAAAACATACCAACTAGGTCAGACATTCAAACACCCTTCCAGAATAATTTCACGAAACCCGAAAGATGTTTTCAAATCTCCCTAAAACCCAAATAGACATATACTATAGCTATTATAACTATACAACACCTTGAATCAAATTTTAATCTGAGTATCTCTTGAAATGAACATCACCAAATGAAAGTGGATTGGTTTGACCATGAGGTTGATTATCCCTAAAGTGAAGAACCCCTGAATAAACAACTTTGAAAGATAGCAATGCCGAGCAAGTAGCAATATGAAAAAGTATCTAACATCGAGGAATCGGCCCATCCCCCTCACTGTCGACAACGCCAGGCAATATCGATTTTTCACTTATTTCCAAGCAAGCATGCTTCCATTAAGATCTTAATGCATTTGTAACGTAACTCTCGTCATATTCACTCAATTTCAACTCTGAAAGCGAATCTGTTTTAATGTATCTCAAAAGGACTTACCAGAAAAAATGAGACTACAAAAGTAATGTAGCGGGAGAGAATGCTGGACCAGAGTTTCACCAAGACCATTTCTCGCTCGGACCCAATTTCTGAAACACTGTACATCCTGACCATAAATATAGGTTTAAAAGTTCGAGAAAACGTAATAATTTTCAAGAATTTGAATAGAATTTTTGTGTAAGCGGTAATACGTGAATAAATATTTATTGAAATCTTTAATAGTGTGTCATGAATGTCATCAGCAAAAATACATAATTCAACCTGATGAATTCATGTCAGATATTTCCCTCCATGTATGCCTATCTTTCTGAGTTTCTTGTCAAAAATGTTCATACGCAGCTTTGATCTATTGTTAATTTTTAGCAGTTAATATTTAGGTAAAGTGATATGCGGTGCAGTGAAGTGATTTCATTTCTTTCTGTTTTTCGCTAGTCGAAAACGTCTTTTTACAGGCTATTCTAACAAATTTAAGATAGCAGCAAACATAAAATCTTCAAAATAAGATTAAAATTTCTGATATATGGACCTGTGAAGATACCATCTTTGATTTTTTCATTACTGATTCCATGGAATCGATGACGCAGGTACCCCTTCATTGTTTAGGCCTTTAACGAATTGCTTCAAAAGCCCAAGTTTGATATGAAGTGGAGATTACAGTTTTTCAGACTCGTCAAAAAGAGTTTTTTGGTTTATGTTTTTCAAACCTACAATCCGCTGTCTATGTGACCATACTTTTTGGTCCACTGGTGTAACCTTGCTCGCCTGCCCCACTCACACAGAAAGAAGGGGTACTTTGTGTAACCTACTTGTAACGGAATACCTATGGCTTCAAAATTTCTACTTGTGTTTCTAGTTCAGTTTACACAACATCGTATCAAGATTTCCATATGTTTCTCGCTTAATAACAGAATGAACAATGGGAACGGTTGAAAGTTTGTTTTCATTGTGAAGCACTACAAACTACGCTTGGAGGCATCAATGAAAAGTCTCCATTGTATAGGGTCATACTGTGGTAATCCTAGTTTGACCATAACCTCCGAGATGTTGATGCAGTAAACCGAAGTTCACTCATCAGAAAAGGGGCGTCAAGTTTTGTTCACGATATCTATATCAATAGTATTCTGTTAGGTTACGAATAGTATGTCGTCCCTGGTGCCAACATCTTCCTTTCACGTAGTGTTAATCCGAGTACCTGCGAATATTTCTTTGTATAGCCAAGATCTTGTACAAAATCATTTAATGCAAATTTAATCATCTTTGATTTTTTAAATGGAACTAGCAATGGATAGATCATAAAAATAGGAATGAAGTGATGTATCATATGTTAGTATTATGATAGTAATTTTAGTATAAAATTAGATTTTCGGGAATGAGATTTTCTAGTAAGCGGGCAGCGTTTGCAACAGACGCCGTTTGGGGAAGATGGCCTTCGCGGCATCAATACTGTTTTGTGAAAAGAGGAGTGTGAGAGGGGTGACCGTACAGGATGAAGGCTTAACTGCAGCAATTAATGGTCATGACACGAAAAAAAAGATGAACAAACATCAATTTTAACGATCATAATGAGAAATTTTTTCCTATTTGTTCATCTGAATTGAACTTTTCTTCCTCTGAAATTCCAAATCAACGATAATCGCAAAGAACGACATAAAAAATAGTATAGCAAAAACGATAATAATAATAATAAGAAGAAGAAGAAGAAGAAGAAGAAGAAGAAGAAGAAGAAAGTCATTTTCAAACTCACAAGAATCGAGTTCACTGCGGAAACAAGCCATCATTTTAAAACAACGGAAGCGAATGAACGCTTAAAGATTTTCATTGAAATAGCTCGATTAATTCATTAAATAATAGATATGCAGACATTTTCTCTTATTACTTACAGTTAATAACCTTCCTATTTAATCACGTACCAAAAGAACAAGGAAATAAAACTTTTTGAAATATT